>VDFB02047230.1:399255459-399411820 GCA_007258455.2 Sequoia sempervirens
TCTACCCTTAACCCTCTACCTTCTATCTCTCTCCCACTCCCTCCCTCTCTCTCTCACTGAATCCCTCTATCTCTCTCCCCTCTACTTGTTGGTTTTTTTTACTATAACCAAGTTGGTCTTCAATCAAGGGTAGCTCGAAGGACCTGGACCAACTGATGAGGATTTTAAAAACCTTCTACACTTTGGGTTGTGCAAGACCTAGGAGGGTGATCCCTTAATGCGTTTACAACCTCTGCACCATTATCGTAAACAACATTAACAACAACAAATAATCTCATTTAATAGCTCAACATAATAGGATAATACTGAATAGAATTGGTTGTTCATCAGTAATATCAACTATTTGGAGCATGAGATAACTACAACACATTCCACAATGAAAAATAGTCATTGATTTGCAATTTGTAGCAAGTGTTAGGTAAAGACAAAAAAATTACTGAACTATACAAATTAGTACAACTTAGATCAGTGCCATATATCCATTGAGGGAGTCAAGTTCATAAACATCTAAGGGTTTATGACAGATTTAACGCATAACATATAAGATCCTTGAGAATATTGCTTTACAATTTCATCAACATGTATTATAACCCAATACTACTTATCAAATCCTTATACAAAACATATCCACCTACAATCCCATTCAAGCATTTTAATTAATTCCTTGAATTAAGGCCAAAACAGAAATCATACACACCACAACAGTGAGATGAACAAGACAACCCTTGATTATCTTATTCAAAATTAAAATATGCATGTACAATGGAGAGACATGAGTTTGAATTAATCATTTCAATTCAAATGAAAGTACTGTCATAAAACATCAAATCCCCATGAATTCAAAACCTACTACAAAATGACTCAAAACCAAAATTGCATTTTCCTTAAAACCATTGAACTTTACAATTTGCTTTGTAACTCTACCTAGACTCGACCAAAAAATATCTAACTTGCTAACTCGTAATTTTGGCCTTGAAATCCTTCTTATAGAAAATGAAGGAGCAAACAAGCATTGGGCCAAAAAGTACCTCTCATTTCACATGCTTTTCTTCACTAAACTCTTGAGGACAACAACTATACCTTCTTTACTTCTCATCCTATGCCCTATTCATGCATCCTATAATTACAATAGTATCCATGCCTCTTACACAAGCTCCAGTAATGAAAAAAGGTGTAAGAGCCCCTTTATATCATGTTTGGACTACAAAACCCTCAAAAATAGGGTAACCGGGTTGTATGCAAAGAAATGAAGCTTTCTAACTGAAATCAACGCCTTAAGCCCTGAAATCATATTCAAATCAAAGCTAACACATATATTCACGACCTGGAATTGATTTGAAATCAAAATATGGTTGCATGTGACCATACAGTGCTGCATAATATGAAAAATACATAAATTTTGAAGAAAAACATAGATTTTAAAATGTCAAGAGCTTGCATTTTAAATCCTCAACCATCAACAACCATTACAATGATCACTTTATGCCTTTTAAAGGCCTTTACATGTCAACCATTGAAAAACCACCTCTACAATTGAATTTTTAAAATTTTATGATCACATGAAACATAAAACACACTAATTTCAAGGTTGCTAACATCACTATTGAAATGTTTTAATGTTTTGACCTTTCAAACATTAAAAAGTACATCATTAAATTAATTATGTAATGGCATAAAAATTAAAAACATCATGAATTAATTATGTAACCACATAAGTCAAATATAATTCTATCAAGAAATTAATATCAAATAGATAATATAATCACATAACTCATACATTTCAATGTCATTGATCTTCTTCTTCATCCAACTCTTTATGCGTATGGTGATCAAGATTTGACATTGTAAGGATTGGTCATATCATCATCATCGTCATTGATATCAGTTTCGATAATGTCATCATCCACACGGATATCATCTTCATGAACACTAACTCCTACATCATCATGATCTAGTTCCTCCTCTTCGATATCTTCGTCAGGGACATCATCAACTAACTGTTGATCCTGATCATCATCTACATCATCTTCTAGTTCTTTGGTATCTTCTTCTTCCACCACATTATACTTTACCGTCCTTCCTCTTGGATCATGTCTAACAACAAATGACCAACCCGGTTTACCTGGAACCTCTGAGTAAAATACCTGCTCACATTGGCTTGGAAGAACATAGGGCTCATTTCTAGCTATCACGATTGACCTTGTATTAACCATGGTAAATCCATTATAATGTTCAATAACAGTTCTCTCGGGATCATTTTCATTCAATCATAGCCTATACCATAGGATGACGAACATAATTAATCTGAA
Organism: Sequoia sempervirens; assembly: GCA_007258455.2. NCBI lineage: Eukaryota > Viridiplantae > Streptophyta > Pinopsida > Cupressales > Cupressaceae > Sequoia > Sequoia sempervirens. The sequence continues at coordinate 399,257,769 of VDFB02047230.1, forward strand.
GGACTTAAAGTCACACTCAAGTATATCATCCAAAATCCCATAGTATCGATTTTCTGAGACTTCTAGATGTATGTCACTTCTAGATGAAGCATTAGTCACCTGCAAGATTGCAGTTATACCAAAATCACAAGTTTTCTTCATGTCATCCAATATTTTGATTTGAAATTTATGACCATTGCACCACATAGCCTTGTGGTGTTTCACCTGCAATATGACAAACATGTAAAAATTATTGCAATATCGTTAGTTGATAAACATATTTATTATTGGCCAAATGTATGCAAAGAAAACAATCTCAACATATATATACATCAATATAATTGAAAATCATTAAGTAATATGGGTGATTAATATATTTATATGTACCTGTTTATCTCTTAAACCATATGCTAAATAAATTTCCTTTTGTGTAACATTGGAATCTCCATTATGATGAGCTTCTTTAACCAATGAAGCCACAGCTTCCCATGTTAATGTGCGACCAGATTGTTGACATCATTCAATCCATACCATCATCCAATCAAGATTGTTTGCGGCATACAAATGTAGTGCATCCCACTCTCGACCAATTGTATAAAAAAAATTGAAATTCACAAATGACGTATAATTAGTTAAATACCATAGTATACGACCTTAATTTATAATTGATGTATATTGAACATTAAAAATTAAATAAGTACAATATACATAAAAACCATATGTAAAATGTATTCCAATTAATCTCCATGACCATCTTATAATTACCTCTCACTTTCCTCAATCTCACTTTCCCCATCAGGTACTCCCCTTCGAATTTGTCAATGGAGTTGGGATCCCAAATGCGATCTACATGGATCTTTGTTGCAAACTTAGGAAGATATTCACTAATGTACACCATGGTCTGGTATACCATATATCCCCCCACCATAGAACCCTTAGGATGTGCTCTTTGTCTAACCAAAGCCTTCAAAAATTTCAAGTGCCTAACCATCCACATTAAACTTGTGTGTATAGGTCCACACAATTCAATCTCCTCAAATTGGTGTATGAGGTAGTGTTCTTGTGCATTGAAAAATGTCAAAGGTAGACACTTTTACATTTCACACATTAAACGAGGAATTTTTCTCTTCCAATAATTTATATCTTCTTTATGGATTTCTTTAGATGAAAACCATCTACAAGTGATTCAAGGTGCAAATATATTAACGAGATTTAACAAAAATATACAGTATATTACATAAAAAGTAAAACAAATGGAAATTATAAGATGTATACAATGAATTGAACAAATATCGCTACTTACCTAATGTATTTTCCAAGATCATATATAACTTGCTTGACATTGTTGTCAAATTTGTCTAGGAGAGATAGAAGTAGAACGTACTACAACAATTATAAAATGATATTTTCATTATTTTTCCAAAAGTAGTAAACATAATACACTGAAAAGTACATGCATTATACAAGTGTATATCATATACCAAAATAATTACCTTAATGAAGGTATGCCAATCATGCGTTTTCATCCCTGACCCAAATTCATCTTTCTTTGTTATTATATTGTTTTTGTTCACAACAAATCCTGTGGGGAATCGAATTTTTCATATGACTTATTTTATAGCATTTCTTTGCTACTCAGTTAATAACCAAGGAAGGGCACTTATATTAATTTGGTCTCGATCGCTATTTAATTAAATGAAATTTTTCATTGCATAATTGGCTTCCTGAATGTCACTACAAATTTTGATATTTTTTTTTTGTCATGCCTTCCATCCAATATTTTCCATAACATTTTTGTTATATTATTTCCGATATGCATTGTATCAAACAAATGCACAATTTGTAGCTGCTCATATTAGGGCAACCTACTAAATTGTCTGGGATAACTTTTCAGTCCCTGTGGAAGCTGACCATTAATGCCTTGACGACCTTCATGAAGCATATAAGTTAAACAAATTAACAACGACAATCATTGTCAATTACAGCATGAGTAAACACAACACAATATAAAAATATAAATTCAAAACATATTATATATGATAGATAAACAATTTGATCCAATGTATAACCTTGGCGATTAATTCTATTATATTCCAACTTCCATAGGCGAGGTGCCATTCTTTGTGGTTTTGATGTAGTCTCTGCTTTCCCATTGAAAATATATTTTTCATAGTTTGATACTTATGATTTCTATGGAGGAAGTGCCTATACTCATCAAACACTTGCTTTCCTAAACTTGTTGAACGACGAGATTTCATCTTTGGACCACAAATTGGACATGTAAATTTTCCCTTTGTTTGAAGACCTTCAAGATCATATATAATTGGATTAAATATGTCAATTTTTATAATTATATATAATGAATAGATTATTTTAAAAACATGCATGATATCTACTTCATAAAATTAAATATTGTTAAAGTGCAGTTGAACGTTATAACATACCACAAAAAGTGTTAGCCCTGGGGCATCATGAATTGTCCATACAAGCATTACATGGAATTGAAATTTTCTTTGTCCTATTGGTCTAGACACATCATACATAGTGATGCCATTCCATAACTTTAGTAACTTTTCGATAAGAGGCTCGATATATACATTCATATCTTTAACTTGGTACTTACCTAGTTGAATGAACATAAAAAATACATAATTATTATAACCATTTTACTGCAATATATATAAATTAATGTACATGACTATTGAATGAAAAAATATGTCATTATGCAACAAATAAGACAAATGAGATGCTACTACGTTAAAGAAAATTGATGTAAACAAATACCTGGAACAATCATTGACAACATTATGTGCTCCCTCTTTATTGACATCCATGGAGGAATATTATTGTTGATAACAAAAATAGGCCACACTGAGTAAATAGATCTCAACTCTCTAAATGGATTGACACTGCCCGCTCCCAATGAAAGCTTGGGATTAAGAGGTTCTTCTTTAAAGTGTGGTCATTTTTCCTCCATGTCCCTAAATACAGAACCATCCGTAGACATTCGAAGAATGTCATCTCCACTTCTATTCCATGCATGGTAATCCATAAATTGCACTAAGCTTTCACACCTAAATAATCATTGCATACGTGGAATAATGGGAATATAATGAAGAAGCTTGCGAGACACCTTTTTTGTTAGTTGTTCTATTCGATATCTATTGATATGACATTCTGAGAATTTTGTTGCAAATTCATGTTGTTTATGATATATAATATGATCATTGGGACATGTATCTATTGCTTGATACTCCATTTCAATATCTTTCATAATGCCAAATAAATCTCGGTATGAGCGAGGTAAAATATTTGATGGTGGTAACAAAAATTCACCAATCAATCTACAACAAAAAATAATTTGTTAATATAAAGAATATTAATGGTACATATTTCATCCTTTATTTACTAGTGATGAACTAACAACAATTAAAATAGATGAAAAAGGATGACATATATGACATACCTTAACATCCGTGAGATTGCTATGTTTGATAAAGCATTCATAACCTTCAAGTTCAATAGTAACAATACAATAGAGAGAAGAGTTGTTTGAGAGCCTTCATAAAGGGGCTCGTATGCCTTCTCAAGTATAGGTAAATCATGAAAATCATCAAAGTCATCTCGATCATCATGATCAGCTCTACCACTAAATGTGTCATGGATCAATGTATCTGTACCATCATCTTCAACTGTGTTTTGTGGCGCATGATCATCTTCTTCCATAAGATCATTAACTTCATCTTCGATATTCACAACTCCATGTTCGTCCACTTGCAAAACCACATTCTCCATGCCATGATAATCCATATCATGTGCCCTAGGGCGCCCCACCTTTATAATAATGATAGACACAAATAAACCATGATCATGATCAAGTGATTATATATATATATATATATATATATGTTAAAACGATATAAACATTTACAAATTCAATCAATATAAACACATATAATGAACAACTTACCAATGGATGATAATCATGCCCCCCTTCAATGTGACCATGCTGCCTACAATGTTTCTCAATTGTTGTGATTAAAAGTTAGCTCGTCTTTAATCCCTTGCAATTATTGCAAGGACAATAACATTTCCCATCACCCTTTCTTTTCAATCTAGCCCACAATCTATCAAGTGTCTCTTCATTTTGTTCTGACTAATATTATCTGACATGATTTTTCTTTACCAAGCTTGACTATTTAGATCTTCAAAAAATATCAAACTCACACTCCAATAATTTTTATTCATAGACAAGTAACAAAATCTAATAATTCTGATATTTTACACCAAAAATTTGGCATGCAACCACCCCTGCAAAAGAGAAGATAGTCTGAAGTTAATGACCCCAAAAAACACTTTAAATTGCTAATTCCAAAACTTATTACATTCTGATTTTACTATGATTTCCAACTGTTAGACTCCTAAAATCAGAATATTGAACTTGATCACAAACTTCCTACAATAATGGAGGTAGTGAGCTAGTAAGAGCAAGTGACCCATTTCTAAGGAGCAACAAGTTAGAATCATCATTGCTAATGTCAATACAGATTTATCTTTTTAGTTAAAGATGCAATGCGTCACTTCTTATGACGAGCTTATCCCTAGGACCCTCAACATTGAGAGAGCCCTAATCGCACAAGGAAGCACACACTAGTAGAATTTGGAAAATAAATGACTAGGCGACTAAAACTTTTAGTCACAACAACTAAAAATGACTAAATTCTGCTCATTTTTTGTCAACTCAGCTATAAATGAGTAAATAAATTACTAGTTTGGTCGTTGATTAAAAATTATTTAGTCACAAAAATAAAAATGACTAAATAGTTAGTCATTTATTTTGTCACAATCCAGTTGAATAAATCATTTAAGGAATCAAGAATATAGCCCACCAAAATACTCTAAAACTTTAATAAACATACCCTAAAACTTTTGTCAAAATCTTATTTTCAGGCATAGCCCACCAGAATGGAGTTTTCATTTTAATAAACATACTCTAAAACCTTTGTCAAAACATTATTTTCAAGCATAGACCACCAAAATGGAGAAGTGTTCAAGTAAAGAATGACAGAGAACAGTGAGTAGATGTGTGTGAGGAGGCATAGGATTCATTACTGCTTATCTCATTCCTGCTCTGATCAACAAATCTTACATTGTTCCCGCTACTATTTGTAATCTAGGTATTTACTTGACATATATTTGCATAATCTCAAATTCCTTCAGAGTCTTTTGAAATATCAATGTATCCTATATAGGGTTTAGAATGATTTATTTTAATTAAAAAATAAATAAATGATGTATTTCCCTGTAATTAGATAATGTGGAGATCTCCTAAATCTGCCCCAGCACACTATCCTCTTTGGCACTGTATTCATTACTCCAGCTACTAGGGTTTTGCATGTAACATCTTTAATATCTTCATGATCGTGGCTTTTAAATAGATCTCAGTCTTTGCTTTAATCCTTTTCATGGTAACCCTTGAGTTCCATAATCCACCTTCAATCTCTTCTAAGAACATTGTCTTAAGCTAGACTGCATAGTATGCATATAAAGCAAGTCCTTCATACTTGCCATTGTTCCAAACCACCACTCACTGCCTTGCTTAAAATGTTGCCTCCATAAGCACAATAACATGTTTTAAAATTATGGTTTCCAGTGATTGAACATTAAGTTCACCACTTTCATCAAGATACAATGAGATTTTTGTCTTCAAACTCAAGGCATTATGCAAGATAACATTGTGAATTGTTTATTGTGTATGATTTGATTTTCTTGCACATTTACTGTTTTGCTAACTTCCTTTAAGTTTGGGTATTGCACCCTCAGCTGCAATATCAAACAACTCACTCACTATCACTTGAGGATTCCTTTCATGAGTATCCTTCTATAAAATCAAACTATGCCCTATAGACTGCCTGCTTACTACAGGGGACTCATTGTTTCATGGTATTGTAGATCTTAAGATCATTCAACCTTATTGACACTACTTCACAGTCCACAAGGTATTATTCACTATTCTCCCATCTTTGATGAGTCTCAAAACACTGCTCAAACATGCAATCCACTACTTCCATTATACATTAATGGCTAAGAAGAAACATTGAACCTATGATTACCATTGTTACTTCATTTGGAAAGTCATTCCCTGATTGCATTTTCCTTGTCTAACACTACCAACAGCATTTGAAAAACCCTTAAAGTCAGCAAGGGGGTAAGGAAACTCACTGTTAAAATCTCCACTTTACTATGCAAGGTTTGAGCTTTATTATCTTATCACTACTCAGCCTCTTTGTGACTATCACATCTCAAGTGACTGGCATTCTTCTTACCGTAGATTGCATTTACAAATGTCACTAAGCTACATAGTGTGCTTGTTATTGGCTACAATCTTTAGATTGCAAGATTTTGTTATTAGCTACAATGCCTCAATATTTTTGGTATTGCAACCTCACTAATCTGCTAGAGTTATTGTTTATGTTTCTATGAAGGCCTAGGGTTTGTACCTTAATCATGCTCTTACCAATGCTTCTGTTGGTATTAAAAAAAACCTTAAATCTTGGGTCAAAAAATTAGTTGTCTTGACAAAGTTGTGGTATGATCTTGGATTGTATCCTAGAGTGTGTGGGAACCTTGTGTTTGATCATTAAGGTATGTAAACCTGATCAGGGAAATGTATCATATATAGCATGGGTCTTGCTTTAATACTTTCCATAATGGTTATTAGCATATCACATTATTATATTTTGTGGTAACCCAAGATTGCATTCAAGTATGTAACAAACTTGGTTTGTAGTTTAAGCTATACACTTTTAAGTAACATTCATAAAGTTTAGAAAATCTTGATCACTCTCTAGAATAGCCCATTAAACATGGGTTGTGATTTTATGCATTACATAATTGATATAACACAACCACTCTGCATATCAACCAGAGTTATAGGATCCTTATTGCAGCAAGAGGTAATCACTCTTGGATCATGCTATAATTACATTGTAACCTGTTAAACTTGAGACAACCTGAATGCACCCAATGATGATTGGCACCTACATTATACAACCTGAATTAACTACATTATATGAGTGCCTCCATTTCTATCACAACATAGCCACATTAAACCTGGGTCACACATGAATGCATTCTGTATTTGTTATAGCACAATTGTGCCACATGACCAATAGAGTTATGGATCACATAATTACAGTCACAAGAATCTGTTCCTTGGTTGTGATTTTATGGTGATTCCACACAACAAAATATGGACATGAAATTCTCACAACCCTAAACCTCTAAAAATGAAATCTAATGAGATGTTGCTTTAAAATATGATTTTCAAACCTGGAACTACAAATCTGACTTCACAATTGAATTCTACAAAAAGACAATGACTACCCTCAACCTGGCGATATCTTCTTGAATTTTTTCTGATTTTTCCCAAGAAAATCGTCCTTAGTTCTCCACAAGCAGTCTCAAGTAGAGCAAAACACTGTCGTAATAAATCAACGAACTCACTTTTCTTTATGTTGGCCACAATTTGAATTTTTTCTTATTTTTCATGTTTGTCAAAATTTCGACGAAACTGCTAGTCAAAATTTTGACTAATGTTGAGGATAAACTTTTAAAAAATTGAAAATTACACATAAAATTTTACAAGCACTCGATGATACATCAAATTATACATATTTCGTTGGAAATTTTTGTTAGATTTTGCAGTCAAATGAGTTAGTGTGGGAGTACCCAACAAACTTCACGATTCTCTCTCCTAAAGCTACACTAGGCGGGTATGCCATTATTCTTGGAAGACCATGGTTAGCAACTGCAGATGAATATATTGGATGTCGGTTAGGTGACATGACAATTTCAGATGGGAAGAACAATAAAAATTTTGTTCATTATCTTCCTGCTCAGCCATCTCATGATGAGGATGATCCCGTATGGCCACATGTTGGTGAAGAGGCTGAGGAAGTTAATTTTGTGGCACATCTTATGATGCTAGGTAGAAGCTCTTTTATGCAACTTCAAGATGAGGATGAAGTATTGGCTAACATCATTCAGAACTATTGTGAAGTGGAAGAAGCATCATCTTCTCATTCTATTGTTCCAGTCAAGACACTTTTGCCTGCTCTTCTTGTAGCCACCATTCCTGCAGACGTTCTTCCTGTAGCCAGACTTCCTACATCAACAGGTATGACCCATACATTTCTTCCATATGAACTAAGGGTACAATGCATTAATGAAGTAGCCATGATAGAGTTGACTATACAAGTGCAAGTGTCAAAGGGAAGATATCTGAATGTTAACATCAAATTGAGTGAAGAACAACAATTGTTATTGGAAAACTTATTAAGGACCCATCAACATGCATTTGTGTGGGATTATCATGAAATGAAGGGATTGGACCCTAATCTTTGTACAAATAGAATTTTCATCAGAGATGATTGCACCCTAGTGAGGCAGCCACAAAGAAGAATTAACCCTGCACTAAGAGAAATTGTAAAAGAGGAATTGCAAAAATTGCTAGATGCAGGATTTATCTACCCCATTTTGGATAGCCAGTGGGTTTCTTCATTAGTGATTGTTCCCAAGAAAGGAGGGAAATGGTGAGTTTGTGTTGATTACAGGGAACTTAATACTGCCACCAAGAAGGACCATTTTCCCTTACCCTTCATAGATGAAGTACTGGACACACTTGCAGGAAAGCAATACTTTTCTTTTCTAGATAGATTCAACGGCTACAACCAGATTCAAATTGCACTAGATGACCAGGAGAAGACCACCTTTACTTGTCCATGGGGGACCTATGCCTACTCAGTACTTCTATTTGACTTATACAATGAACCTGCAAACTTTCAGAGGGCAATCATCAACATATTTTCTAATATCTCTCTTGACTGCATGGAAATTTACATGGATGACTTTACCAATTATGGTGCTAATTTTAATCAAGCATTGGAAAATTTCAAGAGAGTCCTATAGAGATGTGAAGACCAAAACTTGTCCTTAAAGAGTGAAAAGTTCTTCATGATGATGCAAGAAGTTGTAGTTCTTGGCCACTACATCTCCCACAAAGGAATTCAATTAGATCCTGCAAAGATTGAGGTGATCACAAGTCTACACACACCTGCAAAAAAAAGGATGTTAGGAGTTTCTTGGGACATGCAAGATATTATATGTGTTTCATCAAGGATTTCAACAAGATAGCAACACCATTGTATAATCTTCTCACTAAAGATGTTGAATTCCAATGGATTGAAGCTTGTGACAATACATTTTCTGACTTGTAGGTAGCTTTGACTCATGCTCCTGTACTCAAAGGACATAATTGGGAGTTTCCTTTACACATCCATACTGATGCATCAGATGATGTCATAGGAGCAGTCTTAGGATAGAAAGAAGGAACTAGTGAAATTGTCATTTATTTTGTCAGCAAAAATTTACAAGGAGTTGAATTCAACTATACAGTGATAGAGAAAGAGATGTTGGCAGTGATCTATGCCTTGAACAAATTTAGAAATTACATAATAGGTTACCAAATATTTTTGCACACTGATCATGCAACCATTAGGTATCTCATGAATAAACCTCTGATCTCTGGTAGGCTAGAAAGATGGTTATTGTTGATGCAGGAGTTTGACATAACCATTGTGGATAATCTGGGGAAGGCCAATGTTGTTGCAGATTTTCTTTCAAGGTTGACTACATCAGGGGATAATCAAGCCATAGATGACTCTTTTCCTGATGAACATCTATTCTGTATTAGTATACAAACACCTTGGTATACTGACATAGCTAATTATTTGGTCACATGTAGAGTTCCTCCTCACTTCTCTCCAAAAGAGAGAAGGGAACTCATTGAAAAATCTTTTCCTTTCTCATGGATTGCTGGATGTTTGTTTTATATTGGACCAGACCATGTCATGAGGAGATGTGTGAGAGAAGATGAGACATTTGACATTTTGCATGAATGCCACAATGAACCATGTGGAGGAAATTTTGTAGCCAAGAGGACAGTAATGAAGATTTTGAACACATGATATTATTGGCCAACACTCCATAAGGATGCAAGAAGGTATACAATAAAATGGGACAAATTCCAAAGAATGGGTAGGCGAACCAAATCTAATGTGATGTCACTTTACCCTCAGATAGTAATCACTCCCTTTGACAAGTGGGGATTGGATTTTGTAGGACCCATTGACCCTCCATCAAATGGTAAGTCTTATATCTTGGTATGCACTGATGATGTAACAAAGTGGGTAGAAGTTAAGGCCATGAAGCATGCAAGAGATAACAAGGTTGCAAAATTTCTTTATGAGGATATTTTCACAAGGTATGGAGTTCCATGAGAGATAGTGATTGATCAAGGGGCTCAATTCACATCAACCCTTGTTGCAACACTAGTCAATGAGTATAGCATAAGGCACAAAAATTCTACTCCTTATCACCCCTGGGCTAATGGCCAAGTTGAGGTAACTAATAGAGAAATTGAAGCTATTCTGACCAAAACAGTAGCTATCCATAGAAAGGATTGGGCAAAAAGATTACCAGAAGTTGTTTAGGCCTATAGAACTACCTGGAAAACAACTATAGGCTTCACTACATTTGAGTTGCTATATGGAAAGACAACCATGATGCCCATTGAATTTGAATATAAGACTCTTAGGACTGTAGTAGATTTGGGTATGGATATTTGTGGGCATAGAGAGAAAGAATCATGTAGCTAAATGCTTTGGATGAGATGAGAAGAAAAACCCTACATCACATAGAGGTAGTACAAAATTAGAGAATCAAGTAGCATTGAAAATTCATCAAGGACAAGAAACTCCAACCAGGAGATTGAGCCTTGCTCTATGACTCAAAATATCAGGACAATGTAGGAAAATTGAAAACAAGGTGGTTAGGACCATATGAAGTTGCTGAAGTATTTCCTAATGTTGTTGTACAACTCATTACTATTGACCCAGTTAGATTTAAGCTGCTTGTCAATGGTCACCACCTCAGATTGTATCACAAGCCAACTTCCAAGGAGGAGTTCCTTCAGCAATTCACTCAACATGTAGCATCCGAGCTTCATGAAGCCGAAGGAAGTGGACCTAGTGTCCCTCCTTCTAGATAATTAAGGTATGCACTTGTCATAATAAAGACTTCCACTTCCATGGGAGTCGATTTCTTCACCCATCCACCCATCCATTTTCACCTTTCTCTCTCTTCCATCACTCCACTTGATTCCACTCCACCTCATCCCACCTCATCTCCATTAATTGTTCAACTTACTTTTTAAAAAGGCAAGTGGTACTTTCTCCACAATCTTTGCAACGAATCCTCCACACATTCAGGTATGTGTGCATTAATTGATATATCTTAATTTTCTTTAAGTTCATTCATTTAATTGTTGTACGTTAGTATGGATGTTCACCATAGCATGCCAATATTCCCTACCCTGTCAAATCATAATTTCACATGTGTGGATGCATGCCTAAATTTAGGTTGGGGGGAAGAAAAAGGATGTGAATATTTTTCCCACGCATCAGTCCATGTTGGTCTACGTTAGCAAAATTTAAATTGACCCAATTTGAAATCTGAGTGAGAGGATGGCTCACATGTGTGAGGTGACACCAACTGCTACCATAATTTCTCTCCATTATTTCTTTCCTTTATTACTCTTTCCTTTCCATTATTTCCCCTGTCATATCTCAAGTTGTGTTGCAAACAAAAGGTAAGATAGAAAAGGAAAATTCAGTCGACATTGGAATTGGAAAGTTAGCAAGTGTTGCAGGAAGGTGAATTTGATTTTTAGATGGAATTGCAGGAAGGAAACTGCAGAGTGTTTGTTTGATTCCAGAAAATGGGAGGTGGGTTAATTCGAAATGAACCCATGGTGCATAATGTATTACTGCAGGATGCACCCAACCTGGCCGAATTTAGAAACTGTAGGTGGATTGACTACTTCCTAAAGTTGGATGATTTTGATGAAGACAATGCACTAGAGTTTTCCCAGAAATTATTTGGAGGGAAGGCCATAGTAAAAGGGCTAGAAGTCAGAGCAATTGAAGAAAGAATTACAGAATTCACAGGGTTACCTATTGATGGTGAAAATTACCCTGCTTCCTAAGATTCCAGATCAGCTAGGGCCGAATTTATAGAGCTGAATGACCATCCATTGAGTATAGATAAATAGGGTGCGAAGAGAATGTCTCTATCCAAGCCATGGAAGCAGTTAGCTATTTATGTCATAAAATACATCACCTGTGAAGGTCACCAATCGAATTTGCATTCTGTGCACTTCAAGCTTTTGAATCATATGAGGCACAGAAGGAGGATGAATGTGCCAAATGTGTTATACAACCTTCTTTCAATCATGGTGGCTGAGACTCAAAAAGGTAGGGATAATTTTGTTTCCTACCATTGTCTGATTAAATTGCTAGTTGAGAAGTCTTTGCATGATGTGTCTAGAATGACTGGGAAGAATTCATAAAAAATGATCATATTAGACCTGAGAATTTGTAACCTAGGGTTTTGCCTCAACCTCGTAGGTCTAGCAGAAGATTGAACATGACTGAAGCCACTCTTGGTGCTTTAACCTCTGGCGCAGGCCCTAGTGTAAACCCTCCTGCAATAGAAGAAACCATAGAAATTAGCTCTTCTAGGACAAAGCACTCACACAAAGAAAGTTCTTCCCCTGAAACTGATGATGATGTTCCACTTGGCATTCTAATGAAAACTAGGGCATAAAAGAGAGAAGTAGAAACAAGAAAAGGAAAGGCCAAAAGGAAGATTACAGAAAGAGGTTCCAAGCTCTAAGAAGAGAAAGACTAACACTGTTCATCCTGCAGCCAAAGAAAAATATGAGAGCCCTCCTAGGAAAGCAAGTCCAGCTAGGCCAACCTTTGGTATGCCTCCACAGGAAATCCCTCAGTCTAGAGAAGTATCACAAGAGGACATAGAAGCTCCAATGGGGTAGGAGAATGTTGAGGAGGAAGATATATTTAAGGCAACAACAAACATAACATTGGTTGATCTTGCGAATATTACAGAACAAGCCAAAAATAAAGAGTATGAGCAAAATCAGGATTTCCTATAGTAAGAGATCCTACAGCAAGAGATCCTATAGAAAAAACCAAAACAAGAGTAGGAGTCCCTTAAGCAACAACTCGAATTGGGAGAACAATCAGTACCCCTATAGCCAGAATTGATGGGACAACCTGAATCCTTGCAATTAGCATTAGTGCCAGAGAAGATGCTGGTAGGAATACATAACCCCCCTAATTTTTCAATGCACAAGGTAGCCATGAATTTATGGATAGAGATGCAAAGAAGAGAATAGGAATGGAAGGAAGAAAAATGTAGATTGAGGAAGGAAATTCAAAAGAGAGATGAGGAAATTGAAGATAAAGATGCAGAAATTGCCACCTTGAAGAAGAAGGTGGATGATATGGCAGCCTTGGTACCATAGATTTTGGAATGAGGACCCCTTCAAGGGTCTATGCTCTGCATTTGAAGGAGAAATATCTCTCTTTTAGACTAGCAAGAATTGTCTCAGGTTTGAACCCTTCTATTGAGACCCCTATTGAATTTTTCAATGCTTATCGGATTGCTTCCCCTGAAATGAAAAATTTGTTGTGTGAGTTTTATTTTCATAATTATGTTGTGACTCAAGACCATGATTGGAATTTGTTGTTGTATGTTGGGGATGTCCAATTAAGGGTATTTATGTCTTGGGTGCAAAATGAGATTAGTTGGTAACAACAATATGGGGCTTATAAGCAGATGGAATCTAACATCCCCCTATCCATTAGGGTTGAATAGGGGAATCCAGGGGATATTTTCAGGGAATGGCACAAAATTCTTTTCAGACCTAGCTATGGTAATAGGATCATGCCTTGGATAGAAGTAGTTTATAGTGAGTATGAGGCAAAGGAAAAAGAAAAAGAGGAAAATATGAAGAGATACGTCTCACAAAGATGGAATAGCCTAACTAATGATCTCAAGTAGGCTGAGCCTCATTCCATCCAGAAATATGCAACAAATCTTAAGAGAATTGACAAATATATTCAGATTGGAAGGACACAAGGGAAATTATGGCTTCCCCTGACTTTTTAGCCACCCATCCTAATGTGGCATCTACCGAACTTCAGGTTCTACCAATATGATATTGCTGCAGAGAAATAGAGATGGAGCAAATTAGATAGATTGGGAGGATTCTATTGGGATCTTGATTCACGCACAACACGCTCTAATGTGGGACAGTTGTTAGTTGTGAATTTCAGAGCATTAACCAAGCAAAAGAACAACCCTTCCCCTGTTGGAGGACCAACAAGATATTAGGTTGGGGGGAGTGATAAGTCTAGTTTATGGTCTCAATTTTGGGTAGAATTTTTGATTTAGTTGCTGAGGTTATCATGGAATTTGACGTTAAGTGTTGATACTTTTATGATATTTTCTCAAACTATAGACATTGGGATTATTCTTATTTCTGCAAACCTTTAATGATAATGGCATGTTATATGGACTGTCTATATTGTTTTTTCATGTGCTTAATGAATTTTCCTTAGGGTGGTTATAGATATGCAATTATTATGCGTACTAACATTGCCATGTAGATTTAATTTGAGGATGCTAAATTGAGGAAGACACCGCCAACTGGGCATGCACCATAACGTCCAACAAAGAAACCATTCAAAGGTCAAAGGAGGTTGACAGTAGGAGATTCCTCATGCAAACTAAATGTAATTGCCTTGTAGTGGTCATTATTGATGTTGAGCAAACATGTGCATTACTACAACACTAAATCTGTGGTTGGACATGCTAACCAGATTCCATGCGTGCATAACCGCCGCCCCACTTTCTCTGTTTTCCCTAAATGGTGTCCTCCCAGCTCATGGAGTTGAATGCTTTATTTAGTTGGTAGTATAAATAAAGATCAAATTCTCCTTCTCTGAAGGTTGCATGATTTGATATTGTACTTTCATTCTTGAGTTTTCAACAATACTGATATACTACTCTTTTGTACTCATGATTTATAGTGAATAAAATGAAGTTCTAAGTTTGAGCATCTGAGTTCTCATTAGTTTTAGAGGATACTTATCTAAGGGGACCCAATTGGTGAGTAATCTGTCCTTTATTTTAGTACTTTTTGTTTAGTAATTTGGCACTGACTATTTTTGTAGCCACTAGAATTTGATTCTATGGTTGTTCCTACAGCCAAAGCAGACATAGTAGTGCCTTGTTTATTTTCCCAAATTTTCATTTCTATCATACATTTCAGCTTGGTGTAATTGTTGATTGATGGTTAGCATTTATTTTATTCCTTTCTAAGCAATTTACTTTTAGCATTGTTTCTTTCTTAGTTGTAGAATGAAAATGGCTACTTTGGGTTCCTAGTGCACATAATGTGCTGACCCATTTCAAGTTCGCGTCCCTGGGTTGACAAGTTAAATGCACATTCATGATGATTGAAATAGCTATTTAGGTTAGATGTCCAATCTCTGAATCATGACTGTAAATTCCTAGTTGTTGAATCATTGTAGGAGGCAGACAACTAACTCCTTTGATAATTCTAAGTCCCTAGCTAGGAAAAAATTGTTTGGAAACCTTTGGATTTGGGTAAGTTTAAACTAAATTTTGATAGTGCAACCAAGGGGAACCCTAGTTTAGATAGTATTGGTGGTGTTAAAGGGACTGTGAGGGCAACTTGGTTGTTGGGTTTGATAGAGTAATTGGCATTCATTCTTCTATGACGACTGAGTCATGAGCGCTACTCAAGGGCATCGAGATTGATGTCACTCTAGGTATCAAAAATTTACATATTGAAGGGGACTCTAAGACTATGATTAACTCTATTAATTTTGGTTGATTGCTTGGTTGGAACATCAAGGATATTTTTCTTGATATAAATTTATTAATCTCAAAATTTGAAAGGAAATTCTTGAATCACACCTATAGGGAAGGTAACTAGGTGGCTGATGGCATGGACAACTTGGGTTCCACTTGGAATTTATGCAAGTGTTGTTAAAGGTTCGAAGCACTACTAACTTCTATACAAGGTTTAATCCTAGCACAACATAGGAATATAACCACTCAATTATGGTTAATAATTCTATTTATCATGGGTACAGGTTGCACTACTTGATGGGACCTTAGATGACAAGGTCTTGGCTGGGGGATGTGACAAGTTTAAAGCAGGTGGCCACATCACTTTATTATTTCATAACTATGTATGGTGGGGTCCTTGGTCTTTACGAACTATCTTTTCAAGTGTACAACATATCCTATCAAATCTCTTGGAATGTGTGTAATGTGATGTTCATTTCCAATTTATTTAATAATTCCAATTTAAGACATCTAATTACTTGCATAAGATCTTTTGAGATGTACTTAAAAATTTCAAATCTTTCCCCCACCACTAAATGACTTGGGGAAATGTGTAATTTCATTGAGACCATTGGCACAACGAATATTTATCTAGATTGAAGTTTCATTTCTCATTGCCTTAATTTTTGGCTCTTGAGTGATGATTATGGCCTCGCGGTGCTGGTGTCATTGGGAATGAACAATGAAGTGTGTAAACATCAAATTTACTTTATTACTCCTTACTATCCCAATTGGCAGAGTAATGACAGATTAGAAAATGGTAAATTCTTCAGTAGGCTATTTATTTTATGGCTATCTTTTCTCTAGGCCAGTTCCTATGTAATGTGGGTCACGATGGGAGGTGATAAGGTGAGGACCGAGCTAGATAACTATAAGGAATTTCACAAGGACCCCTTAGCTTGGAATACTTTTAGAGAATCTTGTGGGCCACAATGAGAGATTTTTGGCCTAGTTTTTTGGTTCGTGGAAGGATAGGTGGGTCACCATGGGTGGAATTTTGTTCGAAGTGGATGAGGAAGTGATTGGTAAGGCGACGAGCCTCTCTTGTGATGGAAAAAAATAGAAAAAACACACTAAAATGCAAGACTTGGAGAGTCTCAACGCCTTCTTCAAGGGAAATGAGAAGCTAGTTAAAAAGTAGTTGGGTTTTGGCCATGAGGCACTGCCAAAACCTTGGGACAAGGTGTGTCTTGCTATTATGAAATATGTTACATTAGAAGGTAGATACAAGGTGTTTTAATTTTACCATTTTTTGTTGTTAAATCACCTACGACACAAGATGATCCTCAACTTCCCTTTCTTTTTGTTGACTTCCCTGGAAAATTTGATCAAAGACTCCCATGAAGCTACTGCTCTCAACCCTGATACTCTACCTCCCCTACCATTGCATCTGGGCCTAAAATTTAGGCTCTATCAATTCCATTTGGCCTTATTCCCTCCCAAACCTATCTCGGTTGTGCGTGTGGAGGATTTGGAACCTCTTTACTTAGCCCTCGATAATCCTTCCCTTGCTGCTTCAGAGGGTCCTAAGTAGAAAACCCCCATAAAATAAACCCAACAATAGGGACAGCAGACCCATTGCTAAGAAGAAGGGGAAAAAAGAGTCTTCATGCTAGGTGGACTTTCCAACCACTGACAACAAAGGGAAAAGTGTCGAGGAGAAAGAATCTAAGGGGGGAACCATGGTGTTTGCAAGCTTTGAGGTGGGTACAAAAAAACTAGTGTGAGGAGGTCAAACAGACTGGTGAAGAACACAAAAGGGGTTACTATGGATGAGATTTCTAGTGATTCGGAGTAGACTGGGGGTAGAACTAAGGGCAAAAAAGACACTATTGAGGAGATGGAAGAAGGTTTCGTGGAGGGCCCTAGTAATTTCTCTGACATGAATTGGATGCTTAAGGTTGAATCCACCCACTCCTTAGATTCCAAAGCTGGCACAGAAGAGGAGACTCAGAGCATGAAAGGAAAGGACAAGGACCTCGATATACTATAGGAGCGGGTTATTAAACTAGAATGGAAATTCAATAGTCTGGCCTGATTCACCATTAAAATGATTCACATGTCAGTTGTCACTCTTTTAGACATCATCAAGGAGGAAGTGGAAAAGAAAATTGTAGATGAAGGTCCCAACTAGATTGGGGATGATGTTTTAAACCTTCCAAAAATGGGAAAGTCTTGACAATTAGTGGTCGGGTCTGTGTTGTGCTAGGTTTTCGTTGTTTCTGTGTTGTGTCTATGTCCTATTTCCTTTGTTTTTTCGTATTATTTTTTGATTTTTTGATGAACTTGGTTCCTTTTTGGCCTTACAGTATTTTCATGTAAAGGGCACAACACCCTATAAATGCTGCTTATTTTATCAAAAAACTATGAAAATATTAGTGAAAGAAATTAAAAATAAATATGTTAATGTAATATTGCTATCAAGATTCAACCATGTAGTTTTATGAGTTGAACTCATTGAACCATGTAGTTTGCTACTCATTAAACATGGGTCAATGAGTTTGACTCATAAAACTACATGGTTGAATCCTGATAGCAATATCACAATTTGACACACTATGGAAAATACCTCCTACTTATCTATGTTAATGTAGTTCAAATATATAAAAAAAATATGGTTAGAAATCTTAGAAGACATGTAAAATTATGGTGATAATTTTACTAAAATTTGATTTATAATGTGTAAACCTGATGATCAGCAAGTTGAGAAACAAGAATGGAGTAAAAAATCACGTCAAAATGAGGCAAATGAACCATCCAAGCCAAAGTACAAACAAAAATGTGTACATGTTTAGTACAATCCAAAATATGTACTTTTTTGTGCAAGAAAAAACATGTGCATGTTATGTGCAAACCAAAACATGCTCATGTTTTGGCCTACACTAAAAGCATCATGTTCTTGAATCTAACTTGCTAGCTCTCTCTCCCTCCACCTTTGTCTCTAACTCTCTCTACATCTCTCTTTGTCAATATATTTTTTTCCTCAATCCTTTCCCCCAAAATCTCTCTATCCCTCTCTCTCCCTCAAAATCTTTGTATCTCTCCCTACCTCTCCCTTCCTCCCCCTCTCTCTCTCTCTCTCTCTCTCTCTCTCTCTCTCTCTCTCTCTCTCTCTATTTCCCTCCTTCCTTTTCTACTCGTTTTCTCCCATTGATCTCTTTGTCTCTTTATACCTAACTCCTCCTATATCTAATTATACTCTCTCCCTACCAACATCTCTCCCTCCCTCTCTCTACCTCTCTATCTCTCTCAATACATCTCTATCTAGATTATAATTTTCTCATGTTTCTAGGAGTAAAATGTCTCCCCCATTCTCAAAAGTCATCTTCATAGGAGCAAGTGTGTTATAATTTTCTCATGTTCCTATGAAGATAAAAATCATCTTTGTATCTCCCTCCATATTTATTTCCCTCCCTCTCTTTGTCTCTCCCTCCCTCCTCTCTCACTCCATCTGTCACTCTAATGCACTCTCGTTTGTATGAATACTTTAGAGTTGAGGGTTTAGGGTTGAAGGTTGAGAGTATATTTTTTAGGGTTGAGGGTATAGGATTTAGTATTAATTATTTATGTGAATATTTATGGTTTAGTGTATAGGGTTCAAGCTACATCTCATAGTGTTTAGGGTTTATGGTCAATTATAGAGGGTTGAGGGTCTACCTACCTCTTCATATATCATCTCACATCTCCCCCTCTCTACTCTCCTCACTATCTCTATTGTTCTCTATCTCACTTCTCTCTCTCCCCTAGATCTACCTCTCTCTCTCTCTATTATCTACCTCTCTCTCTATCTCATCTTTCTATCTATCACACCTTCCAATCTCTCCCCTTATCCCTCCTTATCTACCCCTCGCTCCCTCCCTATGTATATTTATCTTCTCTCTATCTCACATATATCTCTTTCTTTGCCTCTATTCTCTCTATCTCACCTCTCTCTATCTCTCTCCCATGTCTCTCTCTCCTCTCTTCCTTTAATATCTCTAAATTATTCATTATTTAGGGTGTAGGGCCTATGGTTTATTATGGAGATTTGAGAGCTGAGGTTTTAGGGATTAAATTTAATTATGTAGTTTTTAGTGTTAAATTATTAATATTAGGTTTTAGGGTTTAATATATAGGGTATAAGGTTTATGTATTTGGGTTTAGGTGATAGGGTGTAGATGTTTATGGTTGATGATATAGGGTATAGGGTTTAGGGTTAAGAGTATAAGATTAAGTTATAAGGTTTGGTTTTGAGGGTATAGGAACCTTAAGGGTTGAAGGTATAAGGTTTAGGGTAGAAGGTATAGGTTTTATGACCTAGGGATATGTTTTAGGTTTAGATTTGAGGGTATATGATATAGTGTATAAGGTTGAGGGTATAATGTGTAGGATTGAGTGTATAGGGTCGAGGTTTCATCTTATAGGATTTAGGGCTTAGGGTTGAGGGATATGGTTTAGGGTTAAGGTTATATGATATAGGGTTTAGGGTTGAGTGTATATCATTGAGGGTTTATTATATGGGCCTTAGGGCCCAAGGTTGAGGGATAGGGTTTAGGGTTAAGAGGGTATATGGTATATGGTTGAGGGTTGAGGGTTTAGCCTATAGGATTTATGGCATAGGGTTGAGGGATAGGGTTTAGGGTTGAGAGTATATGGTATAGGGTTTAGGATTAAGGGTATAGCTCATATATGATTGAGTATATGGTTAAGGGTTTAACCTATTAGCTTTAGTTCCCAGGGTTGAGGGATAAGCTTTATGGAACTGATAGTATAGGGTATAGGATATAGGGTTTTAGGTTATTGGTATAGAGATTAGGGTTAAGTCTCACATCCCCCCACTCTACTCTCCTCCCCATCTTTATTTTCCACTATCTCACTTCTCTCTCTCCCCCCAAGATCTACATCTCTCTCCACTATCTACCTAGATCTCTTTATCTCATCTTTCTATCTATCTCCCCTTCCTACCTCTCCCCTCATCCCTCCTTATCTACCTCTCCCTCCTTCCATATGTAGATCTCTCTTCTCTCTATCTCAATATCTCTCTTTCTCTGTCTCTCTTTATCTCTCTCCCATGTATCTCTCTCTCATCTCCCCCTTTAATATCTCTAAAATCTATTCATTATCTAGGGTGTAGGGCCTATGGTTTATGGGTTCAGGGATTAAATTTAATTATGTAGGTTTTAGTTTTAAATTATTAATGTTGGGTTTTAGGATTTAACATATAGACCATACAAGGTTTATGTATCAGGGTTTAGGCCATAGGGTGTAGGGTTTACAGTTAATGATATAGGGTATAGGGTTGAGAGTATAAGATTGAGTGATAAGGTTTAGGCTTGAGGGTATAGGAACCTTGAGGGTTGAAGGTAGAAGGTTTATGGTAGAGTGTATAGGCTTTACAGCCTAGTGTAGGGTTTAGGTTTGAAAGTATATGATATAGGGTATAGGGTTGAGGGTATTTTTGGAACACAACTATCTACTAAGAGCAAGGGTGAATCAGTATTTCATTTAAAAATCATCCTCAAAATATTTTAATGTAGATTAAATAAACATGCAAAGATCACACACACACATGTACACATTACACTAGATATACGTGGAAAACCCAATGTGGGATAAAACATAGTTAGAATAGCTACTAGGATCTACTGTCCCAATCTAGCCTCACAATAAAACCTCATTGGTTACAATGTTTAAGGGCACCAACCCTAAGGAGACACCACTCCCCTAATTTAATATCACCAACTCTATGGGAGTGCCTACTCCCTAATTGAGCACCAACTTAGCTCTTTGATGACACCAACCAATTAGATTTACAATGAAATTATGGAGCTACAAATCTTGATTAAAGGTGATTCAATTGATTCCAATTCAATGTTACAAACCCATTCTGTAACTACTCAGTCCCTGCTCTACTCTATAAGAATTTTATCTCTTTGCTACTAATAACTCAACATTTGCATACCTTTCTTCTCTTCTATATTCCCTTCTTTTTGCTATCTCTATCTTCTGTATAATGAATGCATATATTAGATGATGTGATCAATATTGGTCTAGGTATAACTTATCTCAATATTCACTCTTGGTCATTAACCATTCCCACTATTTTGCTAGACTTGTCTCTAATTTATTCACCAATAAGTTTCCTTTTTCTCGAGCCATGTGCCACCACTCCGATTCACTATATTTTTTATTTTTAGCATATATCAAACCTAGGTGTTTTGATACACATTAAATGATACTAATTCTATGATTTGATGTATATCATATTTTTTAACTATTTGTGCCTTATTGTTGACCATACCTTTCAACCATCATTTGATATCCATCTTTGTAGCAATTAATTTTTTTGTGTTGTTGACACCGCTTTACACTATTTGAATAGTGTTTTATCACCTAACCATTGGATAAATCAAATCTTGAAATACTGGCCTTCGATCTCCTTCTTCTCACCATGATCTAATGGTCATCATTCAATCATCTCAACTTTAAAATATAGTTGTATGATGAGATTACCTTTAAATCTACATCGTCGATCTCTCTCATATACCTTTTTATTAGTGCTTTTTCATTTTGTGCTAAAGAATTGAAATCATGATTTAAAGGAGCTACACAATTCAATTATTGATTGCCACCCATCATCATGGACATGCATTAGCATACCACATTTCCACACAGTAAGAATAGAGACCCACAA
Organism: Sequoia sempervirens; assembly: GCA_007258455.2. Taxonomy (NCBI): domain Eukaryota; kingdom Viridiplantae; phylum Streptophyta; class Pinopsida; order Cupressales; family Cupressaceae; genus Sequoia; species Sequoia sempervirens. Next base: position 399,280,285 of record VDFB02047230.1, read on the forward strand.
TTCCTTTCGTGGAATAGTGAAAGTGTGCCATATGTCTCATAAACGTCATGCTAGACACTTGGTGCCATGTCACATATCACAAACTTGAGCTTCTCATGGTTGTATGAAAATGTGATGTGTATAAATTGTAAGATGCAACAAGAATAGTTGATCTCTATTGGAAGTTTGCTTGTCACTAATGAGATTATTGGCAACATGAGCATGACCATATATGGTGTTGTCATTGATGTCAACATTAATGTACAAATTTTTGATGAGTGTGAGTGATTTTGGTGATAGGAATCCATTATACAAGTGCAAGAGTTTTGATCCAAAGTAGAAAAAATGTGTTGCATATTTGTCTAAGTCCTAGAGTATAGTTTTCAATGTAAAATGAACTAGTTTTGAGGCCCACATTGGTCTTCCATGAAGAATCAGGTTATGTGGTTCTAAGGAAATTTTGGTATATGTTGGAGGAATCCAAATCCAAAGTTTCATGTCTTTATGTCCTTTGGCATCAAATATAATAATTACAGAGTATTGGACTTGACAATGACATTGTTATTGATGTAAAGTTCATGATTCGAATGCTATGCATTCCATCATGGAAGAATATTTGGTTATGCAGTTTTGTGGGAGTGCTTACAGGTGTCATAAGTATGAGTGGTCCAAGTGGCAAGTTTTTTGGTCCACATGTCAGGTAATGCATGAATAGTTGGTTATCTTATTGTTGCTTCACTAATAGGGCCGACCTAAAATGGTTTGTGGTTGTGTAGAGTTAAAAGAAGTTTCAAGATCATACTTATGGGAGCTATTATAGGTCCCTATTGACCTATTTTGATGTTTTGTAAGTTTTTTTTTATGCCACAAGGCATGTATGGTTGGATCTTTATCCAACAAGTTGATGTATTACATGTTTCATCTAATTAGTCTGACCTAATTGATGTTGTAGGTGTTTGTGGATGTAATGCATATAAATGTAAGTTCATTTTGATAATGATGTGTGTGATGTTGAGTAAGTGTGATGAAAATTCCTAAGTGAAGTATACAAATGTGATGTGAAGAAGAGTGGAGTGGGTATAGTTGTTGAGAAACATGAAGTTTGTTAAGTAAATATATTGAAATTTGATGGAATTGCCTCAAACATATTGTAGATGCATTATAGCAGTTCAAATATTGGTAGTGAGCTACACTTTCTTCTTTATCTCTTATTCTTTGTATAATGAGTCCTCCAAAGAGTTAGTCCACTTGGTAGTGATCCTTTCTATAATATCTTGTAAACCATTTATAATATATTGTGAGCTAATCCTCATTGTGGATTTTCCCTTCTTGGGTTTTCCACGTAAATTTGGTGTTCTTGTGTTATGTGATGTGATGTGATGCATTCTTTAATTTTCTCTTTCCATTTCTGCAACTCAAATTAAATGTATGGAATACATGTTTAAGTAGTTTTAGATAATACTACTTCACCCACCTCTCAATATTCTGTGTGTTTAAAAATTGGTATCAGAGCTTGGTTCCTTGGAAGAAGCTTAATCAATTGAGGAAGATCTTGGAGATTGAACACATTGCTACTAGGAGATATCCTACCCCTTTGGAAGAAATTTCTATGGCAGGATTCACTAAAGAAGATTGCATGGTTGATATAAATGGAGAGCTTAGATTAGCCCTTGAAGATCTGGAAAGAAATGAAAGTGAGAACAAAGATCTAAAAGAAAATGTCAAGGAAGCAAATGAATGCATCATAAAGTTGAGGGAGAAAATCAAGAAGTTCATAGAAAGACACAAGGAAGTTAATGAGTAGTTGAAGCAATCAAATGAGACAATTACTAGTCTGAAAGTGCAAGTTGAAGAAGGAAAAATAGTTGAAGAATGCCTAAATGATAAATTGAAAAGTAAATTTGCAGAATGTTCAAGACTTGAAGAAGAGGTTGTGGCTTTGAGATTAGATCTAGAGAAAGAAAAGAATCAAGAAGACAAATTTAAGAAGAGCTCTAAAATTCTTGATGATATGCTTGCAAACCATAAGGATTCTAAAGAAAAAGGGGGATTAGGGTTTGAAAAAGGAGAAATTTTAAAAGTAGATCAAACACTAAGTACTGAAAAGAAGAACAATAAGAAAAAAAAGATTGGAGACAAGAAGATCAAAGGAAAGTAGGTCTAGAATCAAAGGAAAGACTTTAAAATACCACATATCAGACAACTGAATGCATGAAGTTACCCATATTTTAATGGTTAAATATTTTCATTCCTACAATAAGTTTAGACATAAGGATGTAGATTATAGAATCAAAATGAATCAAAATGTTCAATCATTCCCTGATTAGTGCTATACATGCAATAGATTTGGTCATAAGGCTAGTGAATGCAAAAATCAGATAATGAATGGTTACAATAGTGGTATGAGATTTCAATCTTTCAATGGCTATTGTTATACATGCAATGGATTTAGGCATAAAGATAATGCATGCAAATCTAGAGTTGGTGGAAGTACGCTTGTTCAAAATGATGTCATATGTCACAAATGCAATAAACCTAGACATATATCAAAATTTTGTAGAAGCAAGAATGTGAAGGTTGATCTGCTAAAAAAGAGTTATCCAATGAATAAGGTTGATCCTATAGAGATGAAGAAAGAGATGGAAAATATCTAGAAAAAGAAAGAGGAGAATGAATTTAAGACTGAGTTTGTAACAACTTCTAGTGTAGATGTTTCCTCCGAAAACTAAATAAAGATATTTGTCTCAAGGGGAGTTTTAGTAGACAATCATTAAGAACCTACCAAAGATATGGTTTGGTGCCTTTAGCACATTGACACAAGGTGTAGGTTGACATGCTTGACCTATTGGTGAAGTCACCGGTGGAAAATATTTTATTATGAATATTTGTAGAGAGTTTGAAGGTGACTATGACATCATAGTTAGGGTTCATCAAATTTTGACCTAACTTCAAATCAATGCAATCAATGCATTTTAGGTCATTCAAAAGGTGTTTATAAGTGATTTCACTTATTAAAATTTCATTTATGATTGGGAATTTGAAGATTGAAGAGAAGGAAGAGGTGAGTTGAAGTGAGTCAAAATTTGTGTGTAAAAACCTAACAGATAGAGATCTAAAGGTATTTGTATCTAAGGGTAAATTCTAAGGATTAGATTCAATAAATTGAAAGCACAATAAACCCAAAGAAGTAATGAAGTGCAAAGGAAAATAAATGAAAACACAAAAAATAGAACAATCTCACCCAGTGTCTTCAATCTCCATGGCTGATCTCCATTACACCTTCTAACTTGTTGATTTGTGTTGCCTTTAGATCGAGTGTGTGAGCAATCTTAACTATGCCATTGTCCTATGCAAGTTTTGAAGGATTTGAATCTTAAATTCCTATGCCTATGACAATATGATAAATGGAAATAATGACTATAAAATTGACATTTTATAGAAAATGCAATTTTAAATGGATAGACGAGATCGACTCTTGACAGAAACGTAAAATTAGAGGACAAGATTAAATCTGACCATTCCTAATTAGGGTTAGGGTAAAATCCTTAAGTGAGTGATCAAGATGTCATCTAAGAAAATCGAATTGGCAATGGAGAAAAGATGAGATAATTAATTTCAAAAATAAATATTTTCAAAATTAAGAAGATAAAGATAGCCTGCTTTGTGAGATTCCAAAAATCAAAAAGATAAAAGGTGGACTAAAAAGAAAATTTGATAAAATCAAGAAACTGCTTGCTTTATTTGATTTTTAGAAGAAAGCTACCAATTTGAATTAAATCCACTCAAAATATGGATTTTGTGAATAAATAATCTTTTCAGATTATTTACCAAAATGGATTGTCAGTTAAGATTGTGATGACATTTTAAATAATTTCATTTATTTAAAATGAGAGGAATATTAATTTTGACAATTTAAATAATTAAAGATAATTATTTAATTTAGAGGATAAGATTAATTAATTAAATAAATTAATCAATTCATTTAATTAAGACAATTAGTGACATATTAAATAAATAAATAAAATCTATTTATTTAATAACCAGGAAGAAATATATGACGAAGGGTAATTAAATAAATTAATAAATTTATTTAATTAAGGGAAGACTTAGACAGTGGTAAAAATAGAGCTTGCAGGCCTAGGTCATTTTTAAGTGTACATTTTGCCCCTCTTTGTCATAATGTAGCATGTCACATTGTGACAAAGAAAATAAGTCAAAAATATGCCCCAGTGCAAAATAAGATGAGGAAGAATGATGAGGAGGGTTATGGTATGCCCCCTCGAGAGGACAAACAGGTTCCAAGAACATGGGTGTGCTCTCGAAATTGATGAGAAGACTAGAATATGAAGAGACAAAGAAATATTAGTGCAAAAAATATGGATGTTGAAGATGCAGACTAGATGAAAGAATCTTTCAAAACTTGCAGTAGGACTTTAATATTTATTGCTCTTAATCATCATTGGGCGGTAAAAATGACACAAATGGACAACAAACACCATGATATGACATAGACCAAGGTGTGCAAGGTCATCCACTTGAAAAAAAGATAGTCACAAACAAGGAATGTCCTCACTCATACTAAGGGCGAAGTTGCCCCAGTCTTTTTGTCAAGACAAGCCACAGACAGTAGTCAAAGAAAATAAAATAGGCCAGGAGACGTCATTACACCTCTAAATCCTTCATGGGACATCCTCGAGGTAGCTAGTAACATGACCAAAAATACAAGATAGTAAAAATATAAGACAAAATAGCCAAGATAGACCAGAAAAATTAACAGCCATTTAATTTTGTTTGCCAATGTTTGTTTGCCAAAGATTGATTTCTTGTCGGTTTGACAGTTTTGATAGTTTAAGAGTTTTTCCAATTTGACGGTGTTGACAGTTTGACAAGGCCTATTTTCAGGAAGGACACATCCTAAAAAGGCAAAGGACATTTTGACGAGGTCCAACTCCAAGAAGGACACATCTTGAAGAGGACCAAAGAGTGACGAGACTGACATTATTTTGACTAATATGTTCTGGCAAGTTGTTTGATGTTGATTGTATGATTGGTTGGACCGTGCTGTCTAATTTTGACCAATTTTGACATTGACGTTTCAAATGACTGTCTTGTGTCTGAGTTTGACTATGTCTGACTTATTTGACTAATGTGACGATTGTGACAAATGCCATGAATTTATTTGGACAAACCTAAAAGGACTGACCTAATGTCTTGGGGACTCATCGACTGATGGCCTTGCCTATGTAGCAAATGCACAGAGACAACGTAGTTCGACAATGACATGGACTGACTGACATGACTGAATTTGACTCCATTTTTAGGATTTTGACATTGATTTGGATGTTTTTGTGTTTTTCTTCAGGACGTTTTATGATTTTTAGGTCTTTCTTCAGGACATTTTATGATGTTTTTTTTGTCCTTTTTTTAGGACATTTTATGATTTTTTGTCTTTTTTCAGCACATTTTATGATTTTTAGGTATTTCTTCAGGACATTTTATGATGTTTTTGTCTTTTTTTTTTAGGACATTTTATCATTTTTTTGTCTTTTTGTCATTTTATGATTTTTTTTGGATTTTGATGTTTAAGAGGATCGTGACAAATGCATATGAATGATGCCTACACATGAGAATCCAAGGACAAACATGATTGTGCCCCTAGTCAAGTTGAATACCAATTGACATGTGATGAAAACGTTGTTTGATGTGGGAAGGACGCATCCCAAAACAACAGGAGGACAATGACGATAATGTGATGAAAGTATGGAGGTCTACAGCCGGGCTAGGAACACAGTCAAGTAAAATTTTGGATAATGTGCTTGTATGGATTAGACTCGTTGCATTTGGAATGACTTGGTTAGGACTAGATGGGATGATGATTATCCTTAGACCGTTTGACAAGGGAAAGCCAAGATAGGTGACATGCATGAAAGGATAGGGGGTGGCCTTGGTAAAAGATGGGAGACATGAGACTAAGGGAATTGTCATATGATTTTCAAAGACTATGTCGTATAAGGACAATAAGACTATGATGGTAATGACATGATATTTCACTGATAATGTATGACCAAAGGATAGACATGTCAAGAGTTTTCCCAAAGCATGATTTGTGTGTGCCAACTTTATGTCAAGACCAAGATAGGTGGGAAAAATGTGTGGCAATGATAGGGCTTAGATGGACGTCAATGTCATGAGGAAGGCATGGGAAAATGAGACGACTTGCCCCCAAGTGTAAAAGTCCACATAGACGATTTATTTTACACATGACGCATGTTTGCCAGGTTTTCATCAGGGTGATGATGTTTTTTTATTTTTCAATTTTTTTGTATTTTTGATTTTGTGGATAGCCTGGATGCTTTAGATGACCACTGACTATTATGAATCCATTGATGGTGTCGATGTAGAGACTAGTGCCATGATATACCAATGATGTCCTGTCTGAAGTAGTTGTCTTGTCAGGATTGTAGGGCTTGTATACAATTGATTGATGTCATTGTGGTCCTTTCTGATACTAGAGGTGGCCTTATAAGAATACACACATCGCAATAGAGTGCCATGATAGTCCTTGTGGTAAAGAGTTGCTGCCAAGATGTGACGGATTTGTGACATGGGATCATTGGACTTTAGATGAGATGTAGGGTTATGACGAATGATGGTAGACGTGGAAAGATTGTTTGGACGTTTGGATGAATGACTTTTTATTTTCCAAACTTGGGATGGTGGATGATGGATTTTGGAGGGATGGTGTTTGGAACCAACACTTTTATATGCCTTTATTGATGACCATTTTGAAGGAGGTGGACATGTGTTATATGTGAGAAACCTCTTGTCTTGTGGCTCCACATTGTGATTGAATTTTGTATTTGACTTGGTGTCTTTGCTTGATCCATCTTTCTTTGGGATCCATTTTAATTTCATTTGTCCACTTGTCCTTTTGTTTGATTCAATGGCCTTTGAAATTTGATTTTGATCTTTTGACTTGTAAGACTTTTGTTTTTGTTGGTTCCAAAGGGAAGGTTTATTTATGATGGAATGACGGTTCATGGTGTGGGTGGAGGGAGTGTTGGCAGCAATCTTATGACAAGGATTTCTCATGGACTCCATTTTGACGTTTGTATCTGACAAAGTTTCCCCTAGTATCGAGGAGGTACCACTGACATCGTTTGATTTACTAACTGAGAAATATCCAAGACCTTGATGTCTGTAATTTTCTTGAAGCTGTATTGGTTCTAGAATTCCTTGCTCATGTATGCCTAGTCCTTTGCCTTGATATTGCATGCTTTGACAGATTCTATTTGTGATGGGGTATTTGTTGTTTTGAAAGCAAGATGCTAATCCATCATTAGGTATGTGGATACTGTCACTTGTAATATTTTCATCTGCAAGAAAGCCTGCTCTGACAAAGATAGATGACCCTAGTTGATAAAGTGTCTTAGCTTCATTGTCATGTTGGACATATTCCTGACTGATATCTTTGGTCTGATCGTATGACATGTCAGGTTCAAATGATTCTGCTTCCAAGGAAATGTCGAAGCCATCATTATGTTTAGTGTCATAGAGTCCAATGATTTTAGCTATAACTTGATCATATGCAAGCATGTCCCTAGTGGAAGATTATTGTTCTGGAGGAATATCGTCTATGTGTCCCATGAAGGCAAGTGTCTCATCATGCGAAGTGTTAATAGTTGAGGCCTTTATAGGGTCGGCAAGTGTTTGATCATGAATGGCATAAAGGTCAAGGAGTGGATCATTTTGGATTTCTTGGTCCATGGTAGGGTCTTGGTCAAAGATGGGGTTTTCATGGATTTGGACTTCTTGGTCAATGATGGGGTCTTGGTCAAAGATGGGGTTGTCATGGATGATACAGTTGGAAATAGAGTCGTTGTCAAGGAGAGGTGTGTTTTGGATGTCATGATTATCTTGAAGGACTTCATGGATGGACTGAAATATAGGGTCATGGGATGGACTACCTTGTCCTTGACATGAGGGTGACATTATAAGGTCATGCTTTGGGCTTTCATTTTGACATGTATCCTCAAGTTTATTAAATGGGATTTGACTTTGAGTAATGACAAATTTTTCATGACTAGATGTGGCTTGTGAGGGGGTGATTTGAAAAGGATTAATGAATGACAGACTACGATAGGACGTGGGGACTTGGATTGGACTAGTATGTGAAGGATTAGGATATGGCATGGGTACTTGCATTGGAGTAGTATGTGAAGGACAAGGGTATGACATGGAGACTTGGACCGGATATTACATGGAGTCTCGGACTGGATTAGGATGTGACGACATAGGATGTGACATGGGAACTTCAACCGCATATGCCATGGAGTCTTGGGCTGGATTAGTGTAAGGTTGACCAAAATAGGACATAGAGACTTGGACCGGATCGATATGGTATGATGTAGGGACTTGACATGAGTTGGTGGATGGTTGATAGGGCATGTAGACATTGACAAGATTGATAGGTGAAATTTGTTGATATGGTGATTGGACTTCATGATGTGCTTGTTGGATTTGACAAGTGGCCATGAGGTATTGGATTTGAGCTATGAGTTGTTGCATTTCAAGTGACTTATTTGCTTGAAGTTTTTGTATTATGTCATGGACTCTTTGAATGAGTTGTTGGGGTAAAGGTGCTTGACTTGTTTTAGCCACATGAAGCATGTGAACAAGCTCTTGTGCTACATCTTCCAATATTTTCATGGTGTAAAATGATGTTGATTGGATTAAAGAAATGACAATTATTAGGATATGATGTCGAATGACAAGATTGAATGATTTGGATGATGTGACAAGTGTTTATTGGAAGTTTGACTTGGGCACTATCAAACACAATATTTTAGATGTAAATGCATGAACACACACACCAAACACAATGATAAATTTGTCTTTGAAGATTAAATGTTATGATTAAGTAAACACTTGAATACACAACAACAATCCCTATGACTAGTCAAGTGGGGTATGGCCAATTAGGTCTCAAGCTAGTCTGCACAAGGTTGACTAAGGATGATTTGAAAGAAAAATCCTGCCACACAGCCAGGAGAAAGGGGTAACCCACTCTTCACCTTCACTTCCCAAAGGTATAAAGTTCTTTGGGGCTTAGCCAAGAGTGACGAGATTTTAACTCCCAAACAAGCGTGTCCTTTGATTCACACTTTAATTGAGGTCATCCCCAGGGGTGATGAAATCCCCTAGCAGGCCTCCTAGGAAGGGTTTGAAAAAAGCAAACCAAGTGAGGTGTTTGTGATCACACACACACACTTGATTCACACTCACAATGATTAATTTCCTTTTAGAAAATTGAAATGTGTGTAAAGCAATTCAAACACTTGTTCTTTTTAACCCCAAATCAAGATGTGTGATTGAAGACAATGGTTAATTTTAGCCTCAGTTTTTGATATGTGATTGAAAACAAGATTCATTTTAAGAGCCCAAATCCAAATGTGTGACAAACAATGATTAAGAGGTGAAAGATTAAACGAGTGCACCTGGAAGTTTTCGCTTTCCAATATTCTAACTATGACTGATATTGCTGCTACTATAGATCCTTATGATCACCTACAAGATAAAAAAATGATATTATAATGCAACCATAAAAAAAATAAGCTCATCAGAAAATTGCAATTTCAGATACATGTTTTTGACATAGCTAAATTAGATTTCATTATTTGATGATTTTATTGATCTGAAAAATGAAAAATCAAAGAAGAGATCCCTACTAATTTTCTGAGAGCTTTCCAGAAATGTAAAGAAGTCAGAAAAATTCTTTGTTTTGCTCTCAGAAACGTGGATTTGTGAAAACTATATAGAAAATGGAGATCATATTTTTTCGCATTGTATTTGACCTCTAAACTAAATTTGTAAAACATAGTCCCCCATTATAATTTCAAGATCTTTCCAAAAATATAAAAATTTCTGAAAAATTCACCAATTTACATCCCAAAAATGAATTTTATGAAAAAACATAAAATTACAATAACTCATACAAAAGTAATGATAAACCCTCGATTTTTTTACTGTAGCATTTTGAGATGATGCACAAGACTTTTTGTAAATTTTGTGGAAAAATTCGTAGCTGTGTAGAAGATATGAAGAAATTTGTAAAACCTACGGTTTTGTCCAAAAACTGGCAGATCTGTAACAAAATGTCAATAAAACCTGCAAAATAACAAGCTAGATCAAAGGATTCACGTCGGGTTCACCAAATGTATCTAAGGGTAAATTCTAAGGATTAGATTCAATAAATTGAAAGCACAATAAACCCAAAGAAGTAATGAAGTGCAAAGGAAAATAAATGAAAACACATAAAATAGAACAATCTCATCCAATGTCTTCAATCTCCATGGCTGATCTCCATTACACTTTCTAACTTGTTGATTTGTGTTGCCTTTAGATCGAGTGTGTGAGCAATCTTAACTATGCCATTGTCCTATGCAAGTTTTGAAGGATTTGAATCTTAAATTCCTATGCCTATGACAATATGATAAATGGAAATAATGACTATGAATGCTAAATGACTATAATGCCTATATTAATGAAGTCGTGGATTGAATCCTAAATTATGAGTAAAATTGACATTTTATAGAAAACACAATTTTAAATGGACAGATGGGATCAACTCTTGACAGAAACCTAAAATTAGAGGACAAGATTAAATCTAACCATTCCTAATTAGGGTTAGGGTAAAATCCTTAAGTGAGTGATCAAGATGGTATCTGAGAAAATCAAATCGGCAGTAGAGAAAAGATGAGATAATTAATTTCAAAAATAAAGATTTTCAAAATTAAGAAGATAAAGATAGCCTGCTTTGTGAGATTCCAAAAATCAAAAAGATAAAAGGTGGACTGAAAAGCAAATTTGATAAAATCAAGAAACTACTTGTTTTATTTGATTTTTAGAAGAAAGCTACCAATTTGAATTAAATCCACTCAAAATATGGATTTTGTGAATAAATAATCTTTTCAGATTATTTACCAAAATGGATTGTCAGTTAAGATTGTGATGACAATTTAAATAATTAAAGATAATTATTTAATTTAGAAGATAAGATTAATTAATTAAATAAATTAATCAATTCATTTAATTAAGACAATTAGTGACATATTAAATAAATAAATAAAATTTATTTATTTAATAACCAAGAAGAAATATATGACGAAGGGTAATTAAATAAATTAAGAAATTTATTTAATTAAGGGAAGACTTGGACAATTAACGGCGTATTGAATAAATAAATAAAATTTATTTATTTAATAATCATGAAGAATAAAAGGACATGAATTAATTAAACAATTATGAATTATTTAATTAATAGTTGAATGTGGACCAAGGACATAATTAAATGTCATAATTATGCTAGGACGATAGTGGTAAAAATAGAGCTTGTAGGCCTAGGTCATTTTTAAGTGTCTACAGTATTTATATTTTTTCCCTAAGTTTCAAAAGTATTTCAATTATATTACAAGATGTATAACTCAAAATTATTAAAGGTTGTGGATCAACCTCATCCCAAATTTAAGAAACACTTAGATAAATAAAAAGTAACGGATCTAAAAAAATGCATTTTCACACGTTCCTTATGGGGTTATACATATTGAGGATATAAGGATGTATATTCATGAAAAATTGGAAGAACACAATCATGTAAAGTTGGGAGAAGTGTGGGTATATGAGCTTATTGATGAATATTTCAAGTTCAAACTGAGGTATGAAAGTTTAATGGAGAAGAAATTAGATGTGTGGAACTATTTTCCTATTTTTTGTTATGTTGATGAATGGGTCAAATATACATTGAGTGCAAAATCCATGATAGATTCATCTGGTTAGACCTACCACACATGATCAATAAAGAAGCCATTAGGTTTGTGAAAGGGTTATGTTTTGAAGGACCAATTTTGACCCTTAAATCTATGAAAAATGAAGTGGTGATGAAATTAATTGATGCAAAATTTAATAAGAGATCCCTAATAGTTAACATTGAAGACCTGGATATGAAATACACATCCATGATGATTGGTTATAAAATTTTCTTCACAAATAGAGAAAACTCTATTTTTGCTACTGTAAATAATACTACATATGAAATGGTGAAGAAAGGTGCAAATTGTGACCTGTGTGAGTTGTTAAGGCAACAACTAAATTGGAGAACCTACAGAAAACTAAGGATTACTGGTACCCTTTCTAGTATGGTACCTTGATCATATGTCTATTATTTTACTTTCTTAAAGGGTTTCCTAGTGTAAGGAATGTAGTATGGTTAGAAAATGTACCTGTGGCTAGAAAAATAATAGATCATATGTTAAGATATCCGAATTCAACATCTAAAGATGAAGCCTTGTGGAGATTCTATAAATCATTTCGACCCTAGATGCAGGAAAGAGAAAGAATACCTAAGAGTGTGGTTGAGAAGTATAAGAATGATATTATCTTCATGGTAAGCAAAGAATGTTGTATGATGGAAGCTATGGAACCGAGGATAATATGGGTTTTTGAAATGTGATATGAGGTAGAAGAGACTGTGATTACCGGTCTTGTTGATCACATGTTGAGTATTCCTAGACACTACAGAAGAAAGATATGGCACTTATGAGGAAAAATCTAGTGAAGTATACATGGATCACAAATCAAAGGAAATGAAGAAGAATGTGGAGAAGATGAAAAAACAAGTAGTGGAGATGATGGGACTACCAAATGGCCTTGTGGAGAAATCCAAAGGCATATCTAGTCCTTTGAAAGGTGCCCCCAGTGCTAGAAGGTTGGGTAGGACCTCTACCCCCTCTCTGGTTTCTCCTAAGTCCTCTGGGACTAAACCAATTGTTGGTTTGAAATAAAAATATTCTTCTAGTTCCCCTGCAAAACAATAAAGTGCTTTGTAGAAGAGAAGAAAAGAGAAGGAAAGAAGAGAATAGTATGTGAGCATAGATGTTGATGATGAGGAAGAAGAAGAACAAGAAGAAGGAACATAGTTGGTCCAAAAGAGAAAAACCAATGTCTCTCAGGATAAAAGTGTAAAGAAAGAAAAAATTGATATTGTGGATAGTGACAGTGAGGAAAAAATGGAGAAGGATAAGCAAGCTTTCATGATTCATATGAGGGAGAAGAAATCTAAAAAAGAAGGAAAATCAACCAAAGGAATATGGGAACCTAGAAGAGAATGTTGCACTATATCCCAACAAAAATGACATTGATAAATCCACCATTGAAGAAGCCATTATCAGGTACATTGTTGCTTTTGATTTTAGCATGAAGGATATAAAAATTCATTTACCTAAAAATTTGAAGTGTATTATATGCAAGAAGGAAAGAGGCCATAAATGAAGATTCTAAACTAAGGGAATTCACTTTGGAGAAGATAAGTTCTTCTCTCATAGTTGAGGACAAAGCTAAATTAGCTCAATTACATAACAAATAATTTAGGACTAAGCAAATGGTTAGTACCCTGATGAGCAGGGACAAAGAAGATACAAAAAGATTAAGAAATGAGATAGTGGAAAAGAATGCTAATCTGACAAAAAAATTAGGAATGTCTCCAAATAGTGATGAACAATTGCATGATGATGTGTTTGTCCCTAAAGTGAATGAACTAGAAGATGCACAACATGAGCATGCTCTGAAACATGAGCATGTAGTTGAAGGAGAAAATGTGCAAGAAGATTTTATTGATGATACACCTCTGGTAGAAGAAAATACTATTGGAGAAGAAAAGGATGGTGAAATGTAGAAGGAGGAAGCACAAACAAAGCATAACACACCTCCTCCAAACATAGAGAAAACTATAGAGCAAGAAGAAGAAGTCATACAAGACAACCCAAAGAATACATAGGCATAAAAAACTAAATACTTGCCTCTCCCAAAAGATAGAGTCTGATAAACAAGAGAAGAATGTGAAGGAAGACTCCTACATTGGTGACAAGGAAAAGGTTGATGAAAAGAAGATTGAAAAAAGTGTGAAAATTTATTAGATATGCAACTCCAATTCCAACTGGTAGTATCAATATAGTTGCTATAGATTCCAATGCAACAAGGCCAAGTTCAGATGAATAAGATATCCTGCTTGCACAAAATGTAGCTTGGTGATGCATTTCATGCCTTTGTGAGAAAGGAGATCCTGTAAATGCACCAAAAGAGTGTTGAGATGATTGATGAGGTAGTGAAAGAGCTACAAGAAAGCTTCCCCAATGCAAATGTTGACAATTATTTATTTGGTGTGCAACAACTAAGGTTACTCCTTGAATCATTCAAATAATATTCTATTGGTTTAGAGGAGAAATTAGAAAAGGAGGTAAATAAGAGAAGATTGGCTGATGTTTCATACAAGTGTTCTACTTCACATGGTAAGCTACAAAACAACCTTAAGGATCTTCAAAATTATTTTAAGGAAGAAAATATTTTGTTTCGATTTTGTTTGAAATGCCCCAGCTCCATAAAGAACATAAAGGATGAGATTGACTCCATTGAGTCTCATATTGTTAAGGCCTCCATATGATATTTATGGTAAATGATGCAGATGGAGCTACAAGGTTGTCATATAGAGAATCTACACAGACAGTTCTTTCAACTAGAAAAACAAAAGGAAAATATCACAATACAGTTCGGTCATCTTAGAGACCTAGTAAATGCTAGATTTACATCCATGATTGGTGCTTTGGATAATCTAGAGAAAGTAGTAAGATTGAATCTAGTACCCAATACTTTGGATGAAGGTGAAGAACTCCTCATGTAGCTTGAAACTCAATGCTCCATTCTTGGATTTGTCAAGAAGGAATGGGAAGATGGAAAAAAGGATTGGGAAGCACACCTTGCAAAATTGAAGGTGTCATATAAAAGTATTTTTCCTTCTTCTAGTTGATTGTGTATATTTCTATTTTGTTTATGCAATTTTAGATTTCATTGTATATATGTAGAAGATAGTGGATAGTACAACAATGCAAGTTTTGGTCATTTTTGAAGGATAACATTGGTAGGGGGAGTTAATATCATGTGTATATATACATCAGTTAGGGGGGGTAAGCATGTATGCTTAAATAGTACACCCTTTTCCATTGATGTCAAAGGGGGAGAGTAGTTGAGATAATATTTGGTTGGATAGTATTTTGGAGAATATTTGGAGAAGATTTTTGTGCATGTTTCCATCAATGAAAAAGGGGGATATTATTGGAAGTTTTCTTGTCATTAATGATACTATTGGCAACATGAGTATGAACATATATGGTGTTTTCATTGATGTCAATATTGATGTACAATTGTTTGATGAGCATGAGTGATTGTGGTGATGGAAATCCATTATACAAGTGCAAGATTTTTGATCTGGAGTAGAAAAAATGTGTTGGATATTTGTCTAAGTACCAAAGTACATTTTTTAGTGTACAATGAACCAATTTTGAGGTCTACATTGCTCCGCCATGAAGAATCAGGTTATGCATTTCTAAGAAAATTTTGGTATATGTTGGACGAATCCAAATCCAAATTTTCATGTCTTTATGTCCTTTGGTATTGAAGATAATGATGACAAAGTATCAGACTTGACAGTGACAATGTTACTAATGCATAGTACATGATTGGAATGCTCTACATTCCACCATGGAAGAATATTTGGTTATGCAGTTTTGTGGGAGTACTTACAGGTGTTAGAAGCATGAGTGGTCCAGGTGGAAAGTGTTTTGGATGTCTACATGTTAGGTAATGCATGAACAATTGGCTATTTTATTGTTTCTTCACCAATGATGCTGACCTAAAATGGTTTGTGGTCGTATGGAGTTAAAGGAAGTTTTGATTAGACTTATGGGAGCTATTATTGGTCTCTTCCAACCTATTTTGATGTATTAAATTTTTTGGTTTATGCCACGAGGCATGTATGGTTGGATCTTGAGCTGACAGGTTGATGTATTACATGTTTCATCTAATTAGGCCAACCTAATTGATGTTGTAGGTGTTTATAGATGTAATGCATATAAATGTAAGTTCATTTCAATGATGATGTGTGTGATGTTGAGAAAGTGTGATGTGAATTCCTAAGAAGAGTATGTGAATGTGATACAAAGAAGAGTAGAGTGGGTGTAGGTGTTGAGAAACATGAAGTGTGTTAAGTCAGTATATTGAGCTTTAGCAAAATTGTATCCAACATATTGTAGATGTACTGTATCAGTTTAAATCTTGGTAGTGAGCCACCCTTTCTTCTTTCTCTCTTATTCTCTGGACAATGAGTCCTCTAGGCAGTGATTCCACCTGGCAGTGAGCCTTTCTCTAATATCTTGTAATTGGTTATAATATATTGTGAGCTAATCCTCACTGTGGTTTTTCCCTTCTTGAGTTTTCCCCGTAAATCTAGTGGTCTTGTTTTATATGATGTGATGCATGCTTTAATTCTCTTTCCATTTTTGCAAGTTGAATTAAATGTTATGAATACATGTTTAAGTGGTTTTAGAGAATACTGATTTTGACCCCCTCACAGTATTCTGGGTGTTCAACAATCTCTATCACCTCTTTTGTGGGCTATCCATCAATCTTGTGAAAGAATAGAACCTCGAGCTTGGTCCCACTAGACACATGGTGGAATTCTATGATTCTGTAGCCTTGAGCTCATGTTGGATATTTAACCTTATGGGCACGTGGGAGCCACCTAATATTCAATCGTCAATCAACACTATTGATCTTCTAACACATGTAACACACAACACAACTTAGCTACACATTATTGAAAGTGAAACTATGATGTGAAGGGTTTTTGTGATGTAATGTTAGCCATTAGATCTACAATCTTTGATTACTAATATTGATCAATCTAGGTAAATTATTAAGCACCAGACTTAGGAAACTTTAATAATCCACAAAGCTGGTAATCACTAGGGAAAGGGGATGATTGTACAACAACTATCAAGGCTTAATTTATGAATTAAACAACCAAAAACTACCTATTTCCAATCAACTAGAAAATATAAATCTTAGTGAATACCATGACTGAAACCCTTAGGGTTTTTTCTACTGAACACTAATCAGACCAAAGAGCAAAGGTAATTAATTTTTGACCTCATCTCTTATCTTTTGGACCTGTAGATCATACATCGGGAAGGAATTCGGAAAACAAATATCACATCTACTATTAGTTTCCTCAACAAGTTTCTGCATCTTCATTCACTAGGACTATGTAACTTTTGAGCAACTTAAATACAATGTTTCTTGGAAAAATTTGCAGCTTTTTAGGACCTTGCACTATGCAATTGCAAAACATTATTTTCTCTCTATCTATCCATCAATCCTTCTTGTGACTAATTTTCTAACATCAATGACATCCATGATTCCAAAAATCTCCCTTATGACATCAACATCTCCCTTTTGACATCAATGAAAATCATATTTACGACAATTTCCCCCTTTGTCATTTATGGAAAAATAAATGCTCTATTCTAATGATCTTCTCATGAACATTCTCTTTTTTTGATCATTCTCTGAACTTGACTGAATTTGCATTGGCTTTTGATGAGCATGGACTGAAGTTGTTCATAGCAACCTTTCTCCCACTTAGGCAATGGATCATTTGCACTATCTCTTCCTTTAATAAACAAAGAGCATTTGCAAAATTTCTCCCCATTTGACATCAATTTCAAAGGGACTCCAACTCAAATGTCTTCCTCTTTGTCCAATTTTTTTTACCCCTTTATCATATAAAGGAGTTTGTCCAAAAATATACAACCATCAATTCATTAGAAATTTATAAAACCATTCATACTTGTCTTACCTTTTCTTTCTTCCAAGGATGAACAAAGCTTTTGTTATTCTCCCCATGAACTCATGTTGTATCACTATGATCTAGTGATGTGAGGTAGGAGCAACCACTCCTAGTTATTGTGTCAAATACTCAAATTTCTCTTTGAGAAGAGGTTTGGTGAATATGTCTACAACTTGATCCTAGGTTGGCACATATTCCATTGTGACTTCTTAGTATGCAACCTTTTCTCTTAAGAAGGGATACTTGATTGATACATGATTAGTTTTGGAATGCATCACTGGGTTCTTTGATATTTCAATAGGAATTGAATTATCACAAAGAGTGGAGATAGGTGATTTATACTCTACCTTGACGTCTTTAAGTGTTTGCTTCATCCACAACACTTGAGTGCAACACACCACTGTTGCAACATATATTGCTTTAGCTATAAAAAGAGTGAATGAATCTTCCATGGAAGAAAGCACCACCACTACTGATTCTTCTATCATCTACACTTCCTAACCAATAAACATCTATATATGCTGATAAAGTGTTCAAATATTCACCTTTAGGATACCATAATTTATAGTCAATTGTACTCTTGATATATCGAAAGGTTCTTTTCACTACATTAACATGTGACTCCTTAGGATCGGATTGGAATCTTGCAACCATGCACACTGCTTGCATGATATAAAGTCTTGATGCAATTAGGTATAGAAAGATACCTATCATTGATCTATACATGGTCTGATTTGCATCATGGGATTCATCTCTCTTTCTCAACTTACATCTAGTTATCATGGGAGTACCTACTGGTTTGTTGTATTCTATTGCAAACTTCTTGAGCATCTCCTTAGCATACTTGGTTTGAGATATAAATATCCCTTAATTAGTTTTTACTATTTATAGATCAAGGAAGAAAGAAAGTTCTCTAGCATAGACATCTAAAATTCATTTTGCATTTAAGTAGCAAAATATTTGCACATTTTGTTATTGCTTCCACCAAAAATGATGTCATCCACATATACAACAACAATTATAATATGTTCACCTTATAATTTGAACTATATATTGTTGTTTACATATCCTTTATCAAATCCTTGCAGTTGTAGGTACTAGTCTAGTCTTGAACACCATGCTCTAGGTGCCTGTTTTAGACTGTACAAAGCTTTCTTTAGTCTGTAAACACAATCTTCTTCTTCTGATAGCTTAAAACCTTTAGGTTGTTCTATGTAGAATTCTTCTTCTAATTTTCCATTCAAGAAAGTAGGCTTGACATCCATTTGATAGACTTTGAATTTCTTATAAATAGATAATGCTAGAAACATTCTTATGGCTTCCAATCTAGAAACTGGAGAAAATATTTGTTCAAAATCTATACCTTCCACTTGTGCATATCCTTTACACACCAATCTATCCTTATTCCTTATAATAGCTCCATCCTCATTGAGCTTGTTTCTAAAGACCTACTTTTTACTTATTACATTCTTATTTGGGGGTCTTGGAACTGATTCCCAAGTTTTGTTCTTTTCAATTTGGATTAGTTCTTCTTCCATGTATTTTAGCCTATTCTCATCTTCATTAGCTTCAACATAGCTCTTAGGCTCTATTTGAGATATGCGAGAAAAATTTACTTTCTCTTTGTTCTTTGCAACTCTTCTCCTTATTTAACCTCCATCTATATTTCCAATGATCTACTCTATAGGATGATCCTTTTGAACATATCTTGTAGGTTCATTTTCATTTACTTTCTCAAGCTCTTCATCAACTACTTCCTCTTCAGACTTTGATTCATCTTCATTTATATCTCTATTAGGTTTAACATGTTTCAAGTCTTTATCAACCTTGACATTGACACTCTCTATAATTTTGTGCAACCTTTTTTTTGTAGCATTTGTGGGCCTTACTTTGAGTGGAATATCTAAGAAATATTCCTTTATCACATCTTAAGTCAAAGCTTCCAAATTTATCTTCTTCTCTCCTAGTGTAGCACTTGCTGCCAAACAATCTAAAGTACTTAACAAAGGCAGGTTTTCCATATCATAGTTCATAGGGGGTTTCCTCATTGTACACTCTCAGTTGAACTCGTATATACTATTGTATGTATTTCCTCTCTCCAATACACATCAATAGCATTATTCTGGCCATCTCTTTTACTATTTTTTTCTTTCTTTCTACAACTCCATTCTATTATGGAGTTCTTGTTGTAGAATATTGCCTTTGATTCAATGATTCTCATAGTATTCTATGAACTTATTTGAGGTGAATTCTCCACTTCTATCAAATCTTAAGAATTTTATTCTTCATATGATCTCATTTTCAACCACAAAACTAAATATTTTGAATCTTTCAAATTCTTGAGACTTATTTTTCAAAAATATTACCAATGTCATTCTTGAGTATCATTTATTAGAAACATGAAGTACCTTTCTCTATTCAGTCCTCTTGTCTTTGTGGGGACACATAGATTAGTATGCACCAAATCTAAAGGCTTTGTGGTTGCATACTCTTTCGTTTGAAATATGACCTTTTTTTCTTGCCTTGCTGGCATTCCTTGCAAGTGGCATTTGTAATTTTGGTTATTTTTGTCACTCAAAATTGTACCTAGTTGAATGATGGGCTCAAACTTTCAGTGAAACAATGAAACTAACCTAAAGGTGTGTGACCCTATGAATGAGGTTAAATCTCCAGAGAAGGCCAACTTCCTTTTAAAACTAGGTGCAACAATGGATGGTCAAAACCAACACTAGAAAAGCTTTAAACTATGAACTGTAGGAGGAAAAGGGGAGGACGAAAGAATAAATTAAAGGAAATAGTGATGCACCAAGTTTGAAGTGTTTCTTCTTTCTTTTACAACACCAAAAATATCAACAAGATCACCTAAGAAGGATTGCATGGTTCTCTACCTTATCATTTTTTTAGGGGAAGCATGAAGGCTGAGAGTTTGAAAGATTAAAAGGGGTAGGATTTACCCACAATTAGCACTTTTACAGCCAGCTACCACAATAATGCAAATTGTGGAAATGATAAAACAATGCATGCATAGAGGTACCTAGCAATACATAGGATACAAGCATAGAGAAGAGGTGAAAATGATGATATTTTATTTATAATAAGGCATGAAGCCAATTTTACAGTTGTAAAATACTGAAATAGCACCAGCTTGCTAGAGAAAATTTATGAGAGAACCCAAAGGAAGAACCATTTGAAAATTTACAAGTGTCACCTTTATAGTTTAGGCATAACTTAGTAGTATCCAACTAAACCCTAACCCTTCCTAGGGTTAGAACCTAGCATAAAATCATCCTAATGAGAGTTGAGGAGAAAAAATCATGAAAATCATGTTGAAGGATGAGCCGAGGATGCAAAAAGACCTGCATGCCATGCCTTTGTAATAAACGTCATCCAAAAACCCTCCAAAGTTCCCTTGCAAAATCAGCAATCTAGTTATGAGGCAAGAGAAGAGGGATAATAATCAATAATAAGTAGGCATGGGAACCCACGAAATCAACCAAAACCATAAAAAATGCAATAAATATTGTCCTCAAACCTAAGATTTGAACATGTAAGGTGAGAAGGTCACTTAGGAATTAATGGTGTCACCACGAAAAAGAACACAAAAACATAGAAGGTTAGGGCATCGAGTCTGAAAGGAAATCCTTGCTAGCCCAAGAATTAAATTGCTTGGAATGCTGCAAGACTGTCACCATCAGGAGTTAGCTTTAGGGATACCTCATATCACATGCCATGTTGAAGAAGTGAAGAAAGGAGGTCGGAGTAGAGAAACATGAAAACAATAACTTGTCGGTGGTTGGGCTTCATACCTACCTCATACTGCATGCCGAAGAATAGAAGAAGGAAGAATGAAACCAAAAAGATAGGAAGATGTGTTAGGCATTGGGGGTCAAGGTCTAGCCCATTAGCTTACCTCATATTGATGAATGGTAAGAGGTAAGGTGAAACCCTAACCTCCAAATGTCGAAGATCTGACACTTATCAAAAAATTTATGGAACGAATTAGGGGGAAAGGAGGGAGGCAAGAGGATGAAGGGAATGTGGAAATGGGAAGCCTAATCTATCACCACTGAAACATAAGATCGAGGATCAAGGATTAGATTAAGATGCTTCCTCTTACTGAGTAAGATGTAAGGTGGAAGCCCAAACTCTGACATTTGAAAGATCATAAGTTGGTCAAATCCTTCAAAGGAATGGTCGGGGATGGCTGGAATGAAAACAAGAGGCGAAGGCTCGATCACCAAAGGCTGCGAGGAGGTTTTAGGGATTGGGGATTAGGAGGGAGTCTTATCACTTACGATGAGAAGTGATAAGGCTCAAGGTGTAAGGTCAAAGGTCGACGCTCAAGACTATTAAGGGGAAAAGAGAGGAAGAAGATGGAAGAGATGGAATATTAGGGGAGGTGAAGGAAACATGCTGGGAAGGATTGAAGTGACAACCCAAAAGCCTGAAACACTTAGACCTAGCCAACTCAGGATCCTTTTCAAGGGAGACTCATGCAATATGACCCATGCAAGATCTCTTGGATCAATTTTTAATGATGGGTCATAAGGATGGCATGAAATGGAAACATTATTGTTGACTTTGTAGGATGATTTCCTGCTAATCATGGAATCCAAGGGCCTTATCAATCCATTGGGCATAGAGTCATGGGAAAAAATTATAGCAATTGGGTTCCATCTTGGACAAAACAAAACATGTACAAGCTGCACTTGGAGGAAAATAAGAAACTATAAGCATGCATTCTCTTAAGGAGAATGTAGGTGTGCAAGAGCACTTCTTGGAAAGTAGAAACCTAAACTAGTATGTAAAACAGATTGATAATACCTCAAAATCAATGTTTGAGGTGAATCCCATTAATTGGGACTGGTATTTCTTTTCCATCCATTTTAGACAATCGAAAGACATTATGCCATTTGCACTAAAAAATGATGTATGTTCCACTCCACATGGCATCAAAATTTATGTGTCTTCCAGGCCTACTCTTAAGTTCATCCCATTTGAGGACTACATCCCATTCCTTGAAGACCCTAGTGACCACCTTTTTGTCAAAAGACCTCTTGACTCAACTTTTATGCTCCTCCATTATCTTCATTGCTTTATCTTTGATTTCTTCCAACTCCATCAATTGGGCATACCTGACCATCATTGGGTCCTCCCCCTCTAGCATTTCCAATTGATTAGCCAACTTAAGAACTGGTAGTTCAACAGATAAGGGTAACCTTGCTTCTTTCCCATATACTGGAACATGTATGGGGAGTTCCAATAGATCTCTTGGAGGTGATCATATCCACCCATAGGGCAGACTTTAGCTTGGTATGTCAAGTCCTTAGAATATCTTTCATGTTCCTCTTGATGATCCTTATTAGGTTCTTGTTTGTTGACTTAGCTAAATGATTCCCTTGAGGGTAATAGTTTGATGAGGTACTTACATAGATACTATTCTTGATAGCCCATTCACTTAATTTTTTTTTGATAAAATTCAAAGCATTATCAGAAACAATAGAATTAAGCACTTCAAACCTTGCCACTAGCTCTTCATAAAAGCTTAGGACAACAATCTCATTAGTCTCCTTCAATGCTACAACTTCATTCCACCTGGTGAAATAGTCAATGGCGGTGAGGATCCATGTATGAGCTACACTAGAAGGTGGGTTGATTGCTCCAATAAATTCAATAGCCCATTTCATGAATAATTTTTCAACTTGGATAGGTTGTAAAGGAAGAGCTGCTAATTTTTTTGTTTCTTGATAAAAAGGAAAATCTCTTACACTTCCTTACCCATTCATGTGCATCCTTGAATAAACTAGGCTAATAATATCCTACCCTCATTATCTTTAAAGCTATTTTTCTGGGTGAAAAATTCCCACTAACTACCCCATCATGGAACTCCTCAAGCACTTTGTTGACTCGATCAATACCAATACATCTGAGCAACACACCATTTCCATCCTTCTTAAATAGTATTCCATTATGAGGAAATATGGGATGGATTGCAGCCTAAACTACCTTCTCTCTTCCCTATCCATCCCTTTCAGGCACTCACCTGTTTGGAGAAAATGGACCATATCATGCATCCAATTTTGGGGAAGAGTATGTGCAACTATTTTGGGTTGCGCTTGGATGGCTAGGATGACATTTGCAACCTCTTTCTCATATTTTCCCATGTCACTATCCAACTATTCACACAAACCTTTACCTCTTACAAGCTTTGTGACCTTGATTTCCACATCATACTCCATTACTTTAGTTACCCACCCAACCCTCTTTTCATGCAAATCCTTATTCAATAGGTACTCTTTCACACTTGGGTGAGCAACCATTAATTGAATCTTGTTATTGGAAACTAAATTGTGAAATTTTTTGAGGCTTCTAATTATAGAAAGTACATGCTTCTCAACAAAAGATTACCTTTTGTCATAACCTTCTAGGCCTTGATTGAAGAATGCTAGTGGCTGCTCTAAATTTTCCTCATTTTTTTGCACTAGCATACCTGAGATGGTATCCATGTTTCCATAAGAATAGAGAATAAAATACTTAGAAAATTTCAGATTTACCAATGTAGGTGTTGCTTCTATGGCTTCTTTGATGGCCTCAAAACTTTTTTTTCCTTCATTTGACCAGCTAAAAATCACATTTTTCTTCAACATAGCTATTAGTGGTTTTAACAAATCAACAATATTTGGTATGAACCTCCTAAACAAATTTATCCTTCGAAGGAAAATTTGCAAACCATTTTATGGATAGGAAGAGTAAAAACTAAGATAGCACTCACCCTTTTGGGATCAATGGTTACACCATGCTTTGACACCACATGACCTAGTAACATACTTTTATGCATTGCAAAAATGCACTTTTTGGGATTGAGTGATATCGCAAACTCTTTGCATCGATCAAAGAATCTATCTTAGGTGAGTGAAATTTTCCTTTGCATCCTTGGAGAAAATAGTAATGTCATCTAAATATACAAGAAAAATCTTATACATGAGGCCCTAGAAATCCATATCCATTGCCCTTTGAAAGGTTTCCCTAGCATTCAACAATCCAAAAGGCATTTTCTTGTATTCCATTGTTCCCCACTTGGTAGTGAAAGCTCTTGTATTGGTCCTCTTCCTTCACTAACACTTGGTTGTACCCTAAATAACCATCTAGTAAGGAAAACCTCTC
The DNA here is from genome assembly GCA_007258455.2 of Sequoia sempervirens. Classification (NCBI taxonomy): domain Eukaryota; kingdom Viridiplantae; phylum Streptophyta; class Pinopsida; order Cupressales; family Cupressaceae; genus Sequoia; species Sequoia sempervirens. Next base: position 399,305,162 of record VDFB02047230.1, read on the forward strand.
AGATCCTACAAAAAATTGCAAAATTCACTCCATAGAGGGCAGTGGATAATGGCCTTTGAGTGAGGCCCTGTTCAAGTCTCTAAAGTCAGCAAGCAACCTTATTTCTTTGCTTTTCTTTCTTACAGGGATAAGATTAGAAACCCATGAAATGTGTTTTATTGGAAAGATAATGTTTCTCTTAATTAGCTTTTTCAATTCATTTCTCATGAGTGGCTCAAGCTTGGGATTTAATGGCCTTTTCTTCTACCTTATTGGTTTTGCATCTAGTTTAAGCTCAATGGTATGTTAGGCTATCTCAGGATCAAAGACCTTTAAATCAAAATACTCCCAAGAAAAAATGTTACAAAATTCTTGACATAGTGCAACAAAAGCTTCTTTATCTTCTTGGGAATAAAGCTTACCAATTTTAAGAAGCTTACCTTTGAAGATTTCCACTTCTTTATAGTTCTCTTGATTGACATGCATGCTAGTTTTTCCTCTTTTTAGATGATCGTCAGAATTGAAAATGGATTCCAAAGTGACCAAACCCTTTGGTTTTTTTTATCTTAGCTATATAATTTGTTCACCATATTGGTTTTGTAACTTTTCTTGGTTTCCAACTAAAAACTCATCATCTTCAAAGCAAGAAATTGATCACTTTCTCATCACTTTTAAATAATTTCCAATGGACATTATTATCAGGAATAGATGGACTTACAACCACCTTGATATGCTACTATACTTTATCATTATTAAGATCACTTAGAATGTAAAATTGGGCACCTATAGCAACCAACCTATTAGCATGTTTATTCTAATTTCTAGCTATGGACAATATATTGAAAGCATCAAATTCTTCTATCATATCCCATAATCTATGTTTATATGACTCAAGAAAGTCATTTTTGGTCACATGCAAACCTCTTACTTGGTTTGCAATCAATTCACTGTCACAAAAAACTTGTAGACAACTTATTTTCCTTTTCCTTGCCCACTCCAAACCCTATATAAGTCCTTCATATTCATTTGTGTTGTTAGTACAAATAAAAGAGAAATGAAAAGTTGAGTAATATTTTTCACCTTGTGGAGATACAAGAATGTCATCCCCACCAGGTCCATGCCTACTTCTTGAACCATCAATTTTTTTTTTCCAAACCTCATTTTGTTGTTGTTAATGAAGCTTCCCCTCTTCCTTTTGAAGATTAGTGATGAAATAATCTAGATTGTGAACCAAAAATAAACCTAGTACCACCTCTTCCAAATTCATATTTAGGTCAATGTCAATGCTTTTGGCTACCCATTCATCAAAAATAATATCTAAGATATCCTCTATTTGGGTGCTTGGTTCTTGAGAAACAACATGCTCATCATGGTAATGGCATAGTTAGCATAGGTAACACAAGGTAAACATGGTTCTATGTGATCCTTTTGTATAGATACAAACATAATAGTCACTTTGGTTCCATACCTTGTCCTAAACAACATATATGACCAATTTGAAGATAGATAGCCACCTATTTTGGTAGTGAAATATCTCAAAAGAAAAAGAGGAAAGTGAGGTGGCAAGTCAATTAGATAGACATCTTGTGGAATGGAAAAGTTAGGATATGCATGCAAGGTAAGGATTAGATCTTTTACAACCCCCACAATATTGATAGATGTCCCATCAAACTAGACTACCCCTTTCTTAAGGGATTGGTACTCAATAACTAATTTATCTACAATCCGTTTGGGCATAACGAAACTCCTGGCGCCTGATTCAATCATACAACTATGAACCAAATTATCTCCAATGATCAAGGACACATAAAATGGTCATGGTTTGGCCTCTTTGTTTGGATTATCCTTCTTGCTTTGGGGGGTATTTGTAAGTACAACTCTATCTTGGTTACCTGATAGTTCTTTTGATACACCTACATTTGATAGGGCAGTTTGTAACAAGTCTTTTTGTCCTAGGATAGACAAATAGTACCACATAGATATAATAACACTATCCTTTTTCATATGCTCAAGTATATTGAAAGCGGGAACATTTACCTTTTGTGGAGCTTTTGTAACAATAGTATCTCATTGCAAGTGGGTTGATTGAGTATGAGTTTCAAGATGATTCTTTTGTTGGACCTATGTTACATGAGGTATAGATGGGCCAACAAATTCTTGATCTAGTCTAGGGTCTTGGTGAGACTCCTTACTTGGCTATTGCACTACTTCCATAGCTCTCTTCTCGCTTCTTGTGTTAGTTGCTATAGAGTTGTGATCTTGGTTAACCCCAAAAAAAGCTTCCCCTTGCCAACTCAGAAGCATGGTGTCACTTAGAAACTACTCTTGCTACTGCAAAGGTGTCTCATCTAGTTGATTTGGTTGTTGTAGACATGTAAAATTGACTTAACACCCATCACAACTCAAAATGTCTCAGAACATCTCATAATCACCCCAAAATGTCTCAGAACATCTCAGAATCAACCCAAAATGTCTCAGAACATCTCAAAATCAACTCAGAATGTCTTAGAACATCTTGGAATCAACCTAAAATGTCTTGAAACAATTCAGAATCAACTTGAAATGTCTCGAAACATCTCAGAATCACCCTAAAATATATCTTGAAACAACTCATAATCAACCTGAAATGTCTCAGAATCACCCGAGAACATCTTGAAACATCTCAGAATCAACCCAGAATGTCTCAGAACATCTCAGAATCAATCCAAAATGTCTCAAAACAACTCAGAATCAACTAAAAATGTCTCAAAACATCTCAGCATCAACTCAAAACATCTTCAGAATATCTCAAAACATCTCCAAAAAATCTTGAATCATCTCAGAATCATCCCACAATCATCCCACAATCATCCCACAATCATCCCAAACATCATCAAACAACATCTGAAACCCTAATTTCCTCTATTAATTGAATAATACAACATTATTTAATTAATTCACTTTTCATCATTCTCGACAAATTAAATAAATACTATTTATTTAATAAAGTCTTGAAAACCCTAATTCTACTATTAACTGAATAATACAATGTTATTTGATTAATTCACGTTTCATCATTCCAACCAATTAAATAAATTACATTTATTTAATAGAGTCCTAATCTCACTTTATTTCATCTATATTAATTAAATAATACCAATTATTTCATTACCTTATTCCCCTAAGTTGATTAAATTATCAAATCATAATAATTTAATTAAGACACTTTTCATCAAAAATTTAAATAATCAAACCAAACTATTCAAATCAATTATCAAAAAATCAAACACAAAATAGAATTAATTAATTAAATTAATTAATTCATATTCCTCACCCACTTTCTGATTGAGAAAATCATGGGTTGCTAACTAAGCAATATAATTTTGCTAACTCAACCATCTAATTCCTAACTAAACCCTAACCGATCAATCAAATCCTGACTGATCAATCTAATTCCTAACTAGCCAATCTATTCCTCAATCGCCCAAATTGTGCAATCAACTTGGCACAATCTTCTCATGTCTAAATCCTCTAAACACATTTTGACCATTGATCTAGATTTTCTCCAACGCGATCCTGATCATCTATTCAAAATATCATTTCCTATATAACAAGCCTCTCTCCTCACAAATAAGGATTAGATAATCAACATACTTTTGCAACGAAGTGTTGTCACAATCACCATTGATAGAGCTTCAAACTTTTTCGATCAACCAAGCACCATTCATCTAGCTTTTGCACATGAAATTTGGAGGCTTCACGGTGACAAAAACAATCCAACATCAAGTGAATGGGTAAGTGCAGGATCATGATGGGCAAAAAAGTGGCAATATGATGGGTTTTTGTAGGGTATGTGGCTGATGACTTTTTTTTACCCCAAATTGATGAAACGAAAAGGGTTTTTAAAGGAGATTCTCAGCTTTCCACCAATATAAATTATGCTTTACTTTGAATTTAATAAATAATTATTATTTATTTTTTATTTGAATTACAACTAAAGCCTTAATCAATAGGCTGATTGAAAAAAATCTATAGCTTTCAAACGATATCACATTTTTTCAATCTGAAACATGTGTCACATTCTATGCTTCGCATACTATAGGATTAAAAAACGAAGAAATGAATTTCATGAATTTTTGACCAAGTTTTTGATTATGGAACAAACAGGTTTTAGAGGGGTCCCAAAACCCTTAATAGTAAGATAGAAAAGGATAAAACATTAATAGAGCACATACAAAAATACGAATCTTCCCACAAAGAAGAACACATGAGAAAACTAGGGTAGAAAAGCCAAAAAAACCAACAAAATACCCCAAAATAACCAACCCCTAGGCTAGGTTCTAAAGGATCTATGTCGCTTCTTGCTCCAGACTATTCATGTTGAGTGCAGACTTCTTGATCTCCTAGATGTTGACTAAAGCTTGGTTTTCCTTCCTTTTCAAAATTTCTCTGGTCTTGTTACTCGGCCCCCCACTATCCGGTTGTCCTTCCTCATTGTCCAAATCAAGAAACACAACAGTCTTAACCTTATGGGCTTTTTCTAGGTTTTCCACCATGGTATTCATGGTCTGTGCAGTGGATTTTAAAATCTTATGGTTCATAATCAACATCTTATGGAGAGAATTTTTAATGTTCCTCAGCTGCTCCTCCATATCTGCCTGCTTGCCATCATGATTGCATTTGAAATCTTGTAATTCCTCCACCGTTTTCTTGAGGCACTCAACCATATACTTCTTCTCCTCTTATGTCCATAAATTAGTAGCCTGACCACTACCACTGCCTCTGTTATTGTCATCATTAGCTTTCTCCAATTTACTATTCATAGCTCTCTGATTTAACTTAATTTCCTTAATTTCAAAGAACACCCATCTCATAAGCCTAAAGTTATCCACCACCCCATTGCGGGCTATTGCAAGAACATCAGTGGGAAATTACCGTTCCTCCTTAAAATAATGATCCCCTACCTTGAGGTCCATAGGGAAATGAGGTTTCTCTTCTCTATTTGTTGTAGGATTGCTAGAATACTCAGACAACAACTTTGACTGTGAATCCTCTTCATTCACATCATAGGAGGGGTCTTCCAACACTTTTCTCTTTCCCTTTTTTTGAGGAGAATCCCTAGATTTTCCTTTTTTCCTTCTCATCAACCCTAACCTTAGGCGATGGTGTCTGGTGAGGCAGAGCTAGCATGGCTTTAAAATGGTCATAAATTAGGACAAGCAGTCCTTCATGAAGAATAGAATACCTAATGGGGTTATGTCTATGGTCATAAATTAGGACAAGCAGTCCTTCATGAGCACGTAATACCAACAAATCAGCAAGATCCCAGGTTGTCTAGGTCAGCTAGTCAGACAGAGACATAGTCATGGAGCAACCGCAACCATAGTATTCATAGCCAGAGCAATGTTGGTGGCTCGACTTCCTCAGGACACACTTTGGGTCATAGGTCCCATCACGGGCACTTGTCTAGCCACAAGTCAGGGCACTTGCATGGGATATCAGGTTCAAGCCTCAGATTAGTACATGGTTAGCCTCCAATGATAGATCCTTCAGCCTCATCGAGTCACACCGTAGTGTCCTCACATATGCATGTTATAGTGGAGATGATTCCATCAATGTCAGTTCCATTGGGTTCACAGACACAGGCCACTATAGTTCCATAGGTTACCTCAGTGCCAGGCACAGGTTAGACATACAAGTTTTTTCATTTTTTAAAATTTGTAATAAAAAATTCATAATTAATTATTTACTTGGAAAAAATTTCCAAAAAAATATACATCACATTAGGACATGAGAATTATATCTATTTATAAAAAATAATTATTGATAGGGTTTTAGACACACATTGAAATTTAAAATTTTTCACCAAATAGTTTTTTAAAAAATAAACCTAGTAGTTTAGAAACTACATTCAATTTTCTACAAATTCTATTCTTACATATTTTTGAAATAATATAGATAACTTATTCAAATTTTTACATGAAGTTGCCTAACTCTGATTTTTTTGAATTTTTTGCCACTTAAGGGCCTGTTTTTTCCATGATTCCTGCACATAGCTGAATACACTCTACTATGGGATGGTAAAACTATGCTTATTGCTTGCATTCATTTTGGTAATCATAGGTTTCTTAATGTATGTTCAATTAGCTTAGTATCATTTCGTATGTGTAGGATTAGATTTTAGATTTTCTATGTTTGATCTTAGCTTAGATCCTAATTTCTATTATAGTTTGATCTTGTTTTTATCTAACATCTTCTCCCTCACACATTCTGGAACACCACCTTACAACACCATTTACACCTTATGACCATCTAGTGATGAACAACTCCCGTCAACAACCAGACCTTGTAGCACCAATCTTTCAACTAGGTAACACATACATTGAAGGTGTGCAAACTGACATCATAGGAAGTTTGAGAACCTTCATATTTGAGAAGAATGAAACACCTCACCAATTTCTCACCACATCAATCATCTTATACAAAGAGGAAGAGAAAGAAGACCTAGTAGCCGGAAGACTCGTGTTACCACCTCTCGCATGGCAATAGGTATGATCCTCTTAGAGGATATAAACCAAGTGATCTTATGATAGGGTATTGAGTATCAAAACATCCCCAAAACATGTTGATCTATTACGCAAATTACTCTTATCAAGGGTCATAACATGAAATAGGGCAACAACAACAGGGATTTCAAAATTACCATCAAGGAATAAATCCAGAACATCATATTGCCCTAGATAAAATTGAGAGAGATCTTGAGTAAATTAAATGAAATCAAAATCTGACATATCGCCAATGCCATGCGTAATGTCATAACATTACATATCCACAAAAAATAGACATTATTCCACAAATTCCTCAATATCCATGTCAAAAACACTTCAAATATCCACAATATCAAGAAGTACCCCAACACCAAGGTGTACCTCAAGTGCAAAATCAAAATATACCTCAAACACAGTATCAAGGAGTTCCACAAAATCAAGAGAAAAAAATTTGAGAAAAGCCACAGAGGAAAGATTACCAACTAGGAAGGAAATTCACCCCTTTGGGAGAAACTTTAGAGGTAATCATGCACAAACTAGTACAATAGGAACTTATCAAGATCAATGATAGTCCAATTTATGGTGAACCAAAGTTTAAACTCCCTTGGTATAGCAAGTATGAACAATGCGAGTTCCATAAAATCAAGGGTCACCCAACGAATAGATGTGCTACCCTCAAAAATCTCACCCAAGACCTCATTGATCAAGGAGAAATTACTATTAAAGGTCCATCTACTAATGACAACATGGACAATGTATCATCCTTAAAAGTTGAAAACAATGATCAAGAGCTATCTATCACTAATCACATTGACAATGTATCTACATCATCCAGTGAGCAAGAGGACACACATCAAGAATTTATTCCCAAGCATGGTCAAACTCAATCACCCAAGGCTAGCAATGATTCAATCAAAAATATATTGACATCATCCAACCTCGTGATAGTGCATATCAATGATCAAGAGACTCCTAAGCCAACACTTATACCCAATGTAGAAAATCTAAGACAAGAGCTATCACCCATATGCCCACAATATGAGGAAATCCAAGGATATTTTATAGGCAATCCTTTCTTTAAAATTGATCCAGGTCCAAAAAGTGATCCAAGGCATATTAAAGATGATACAACACAGAGTCAAGATCAAGAATCCCTATCATCAAAATACTACAATGATTTGGTAGATATCTTCCAAGACATCCAAGGCTTTCCAAAAGAACACATCCATATGCAAAGCACACATACATCTACCCATGAGATGCTTACTCCTAATGGACATGTAGATGATCTTCATCCAAAAAAAGAGTCTCATACTATTGATATGATTATCATGGAAAAAGAGTCACCTACTCTTCACATCTATACACATGATCAAGATATAGCAGAATCTATAGACCTATCAGAAAATGATCAAGAAGAAGCATTAATATCAAAAACATCCTCTAGTCAAGTTGAAGACATCAAGCATGAAAATATGGAGTAGAGTATCTTAAAATCAGCAAAGATAATGGACAAATCTGAGCAAGAGAGCATTAGGTATACAATAGTGAAAGAAGCACCAAAATATTTTGAAGGTCCATCAGAATCTAATATTTCACAGGATCAAGTTGAAAATATCAATCAAGAAGTTGTCCCACATATGGAGGATTCTACCAATGAAAAATTTATCACATTTAAAGATCCACAAAAAAGAAAAGACGGATTAGCATCTTGTTTCCAAGGTAAAACATATCCTATGGAAAATAAAGTTTTTCTATAGATTCATTATCAAGACAAAAGATTAGGCCTACATGAACATGGTATCTTAGCACCAATTCAAATTATTGGCAATCCTAAGCATCAAGGTCTTGGTTATTCAACAATTAAGGGATGTAAACATATCAGTGGTACCTCTATAATACTGGGGGAAACTTTATCTAATACAAGCATCAACATAGAGAGCATGAAGAGTCCTTATGATGAAATTGTTACCAATGCTACAACTAGCCATATCATGAATCGCCAAGCACATATTTTTCCAACCTTTGATTGGAACCAACAACAAGAGAAAATGTTATACCCAAGAATGAAACAAGTCATTGAAGCAAAATAATCAGCAAAGGAAAATGGACAAGAAAATTTTAAATGGATACAAAAGAAAAATCAAGAAAATCATCCCTATCAAACTCCATTAGTCAAAGAAACTATGGGGAAAAATAAAAAAGGGAAGTTCATCCATCAAAAAGGTCCAAAAATGAAAAAGAAATCTTCAAGAGCAACCTACAAAGTCTATCAAGATGTTGGTCCCAATCAAATCTCTATATCCACCCATCATTGCTCATCATCCCAAGTTTGGAGAGTCAAAGGTTCCAAACTGTCAACCAATCCATCTAAAAATTAGATTCCTCAATGCATTTAACCATCAATGATATCCAAATCTCACATTGACCATGTGTTGGCATCAACTCTTTATCATAAGGACTCTAAGGGCACTCTATCATGATGTGCACATCAAGGTAAGGTTAACACCAATATCAACAAGGAAGATAAGGATTATCAGGGGATACTTTCATGACAACTCCTCCAAGTAGGATATTGATGGCACATCATGAAAAAAACAACAAACATATCAGTACTAGTAGTGTCTACATCAGCACCACTGGGTGGTTCAACATGAGCAGAAAATTTTCACCATAATAAAAACTTGGTAAACAGGTGTCTTGTGTGACATAAAAAATCAATAAAAAAAATCAAGAGAAAAATTGTACTCCAATGAAAACCACTATGGTGGCACTTTGGATGAGTACCATGATAAAAACTTAACAAACATGCATCATATGTAGAATCGAGCATCTACATGCACCATTTCAGGTGGAAGCGTCTCAGCCTATCCAGAATAAATTCTATCCATTTTTATCCCAATCCAACTTGTCTTGAACTTGATAAATGTTTGGTGTACACTTTACACTTGCTTATGGAAAACATCTTAACATGGGTAACTATCATTGATCCTATTCTATCCAACATTATTTGAGCCATGAGGAATTTTCCAAAGGGGCATACTCTATCCAAAACATGCTATCTTATCACAAGATAATCCATCATTGCTAGACACTAGGGGGAAAGTACTTACATCTTGCTTCAGAATAAATTTTGATCTATGTCATCTAGGTCATGTGGTGATCTAAGCATTGTCCAAACAACAAGGTGTGCCACATGGTACCCTTCCCAATTCAGCCCAACAACAAGGTATACTACCAACATACTACTAGGGTAACCTTCGAAACCAATTCGTTCCAACAACAAGGTGTACCACATGGTACCCTTCCCAATTCATCCCAACAACAAGGTATATTTCCAATGCCCTACCAAGGTAACCTTCAAAGATACTAACAACGTGGATTATTCCTTCAATAAAAAATTCTATGATATCAACAGTTACTTGATCCCTACAGCTAGTTCAAGTAAGCTTTCCCGCAACATATCCTCTAGAAAAAACACAGTGAAATATCAATCCAAGTTTTCAATATCTTACACCCAAGGCAAGAGGGTAAAAATCCAAAAAAACCAAAGAAATCAAAGACACCAACAACATGGATTATTCCTTTACCCACACTTCTAATATATCAACAGTTGCTTGAATCTCATAGCTATTTCAAGTAAGATTTTTCGTGACATATCCTTTAGAAAAAATAAATTGAAATATCAATCCAAGTTTTCAATATCTTACAACCCAGGTAAGAGGGTAAAAATCCAAAAAAAAATGGGAAAAGGATAAAAAAGAAAAAAAATAAAAAAATCAAGAAAACAATTCATCCCAACAACAAGGTGTACCACCAACACATTACCAAGGTAACCTTCAGAGATACCAAAAATGTGGATTATTCTGTCACTCTAAATTCTAAGATATCAATAGTTGCTTGAACCCCACAACTAGTTCAAGTATGCTTTCTGGCAACATATCCTCTAGAAAAACAAAGTGAAATATCAATCCAAGTTGCCAACATCTTACACCCTAAGCAAGAGGGTAAAAATCCAAAAAAAATGGAAAAAGGATAAAAAAGAAACAAAATAAAAAAGCAAGAAAACAATTCATCCCAACAACAAGGTTTACCACCAATGCATTACCAAGGTAACCTTCAAAGATACCAACAATGTGGATTATTCTGTCACTCCAAATTTGAAGATGTCAACAGTTACTTGAACCCCATAGCTAGTTCAAGTAAGCTTTTCTACAACATATTCTCTAGAAAAACAAAGTGAAATATATATCCAAGTTTTCAGTATCTTAAACCCTAGGCAAGAGGGTAAAAATCCAAAAAAAAATGGAAAAAAGGATAAAAAAAAAAAAAAAAAAAGCAAGAAAACAATTCATCCCAACAAAAGGGTGTACCACCAACGCACTACCCAGGTAACCTTCAAAGATACCAACAATGTGGATTTTTCTCTCACTCAAACAGTCTAAGATATCAATAGTTGTTTGAACCCCACAACTATTTCAAGTAAGCTTTTCTGCAACATATCCTCTAGAAAAACAAAGTGAAATATCAATCGAAGTTTTCAGTATCTTATACCCCAGGCAAGAGGGTAAAATCCAAAGAAAATGACATAAGATCAAAAACATCAGAAAACATTAAAAAAAAATCTAGAAAATAACAAAAGTCAATTTTTTTAAAAAAATATCAAAAATAAAACATTGTTGGGTTATTCCTTCACTCAAACAGTCTAAGATAACAACATTTGCTTGAACCTCACATCTAGTTCAAGTAGATTTCCAACAACATATCCTCTAGACACATAAGTGGAATATCAATCCAAATTATCAATGTTGTTTACCCAAAAATAGTTTATGCTTTGAGTCAAATGGTCGAACTACATGGTCTCTGCGTGTACAATGTAGGCAAGGCTTATTAGCCCCTGAGACCCTAGGTCAATCCCCTTAGGTTTCCAACATGATTTATTTCAACTTAGTCAAAAATACAAAATCCAAAAATATCATAAAACTCAAAAAATCAAAAAGTCCTATCTCCATCATTACAATCTGCAATAAACTTTTCACCCATAATAAAAAAATCATTACAATCACCCTTTTGATAAAACAAACAAAAAAATAGAGCAGACATCAAAAGCTGGAACTTTGAAGCAAACAATCACAAATATTTGATTACAAGCAGATGAAAACAAAGCCAAATTATCAACTACCTATCTTTTGACAAGTCCCAACAACATCTTGAGATATGCCTTAAATGATTTGTTCCTACGATAGACATGATCAACACTGGATAATAGACCCACCCCAAACAGATATGGCAAATGATATAAAAATGTTGTTTTATCTTTTTATAGTCTATTGAATCATTCCCAGGATCTCTCGAGGATGTCCATAAGGATTTAGAGAAGAAGGAATGGGGGCACTTGAGCATCATTTTGATTTTTTATTTATAAGATATTTTTGTGATACTATCATGGTGAATACTTACTTTATTGAGTGTATGAAAGTTGTGTTGAAACAATTCGTGTAGTAGTTGCATGTTATGTATTTCATACATCTTTGTGTAAATGGTCTGAAATTCATGTAGCAGTTGCATGTTAGGTATTTCATACCTCTCTATGTAAATGGTTTGAAATTCATGTAGCATTTTCATGTTAAGGTGTTCTATAACTCTCTATGTGACTGGTCTGAAAAGTTTTTAACACAACCCAACTATATACTTTAAACAAAGTTTTCGTATGTCTGGTATGAGAAAAAATACTCTTTGTTTGTAGAGTCAAAGTCCATGCAATGGATACAAAGTCACCTTGTTCATTAATACCCTGGTGCATCATATCTCTTTGCTACATCAAACAGGATTGTTCAAAACTATGAAGCCTCCAAGTAAAGTGAAAGCAATACTCATCACTACTAACAACATCAAATTTCTATCTATCATCAAATATCTCTTATAAATAACATCCATCCTACATCCACAGTGTCATCAGTACATATCATGATGATAATAAAGTAATTAAAACATCATGTATCATGTATGGGGCATCCATCCATCCATATCTCACATATATCATCATCATCAAAAGATGGGAATGTCATAGTACGTCATCATCAATGAAACAAGTGTGATAGGATAATACAACATCATAACATATATATGAGGCCTTGACTAGGCCGATGAATATATATACAAAAAATCATGGACTTGCAATATGTCTCTGAACAACAAAATAATAAAGATCAAGTACACTGCCCAACAAAAAGGGAAACACTCTATAGACTAGGTTGTAGACCACCATCTAGATCTAATTGTCTAATAGGATTACCACCTGCAATCATTTTAACTCATGATATTAGGGTTTCACTTTGAACATGTAAAGCAACATAAAATGAAACAAAAATGATGAAAAACGAGATAGGGTTGCAAACAGGTGAAAAAAAGAACATGCAAGGGTTTAGAGCAGATGCTAATAAAACAACAAGCAAAAGCAAGGTTTTTTAGGAAAATATGAGGTTTTAGGTCAAGGGTGAAGTTTTCATTCAAGGGAAATTTTCTTGAGCAAGGGCAAGGAAATAGTGAAAACAACAATCAAATGCAAGGTTTTAGAGCAAGTGCTTGAAACAAAAGTGAGGTTTTAGAGCAACTGCTTGAAACATATGCAAGGATTTAGAGCAAAGGCGAGGATCATAAGAAAAAGAGAGAAAAATGATGCAAATGCTCAGAAATCATCAAAACTTTGCTATTGACTGGTAATTAGGACTTTTTTTACCCTATCTTCAAACAACCATATCTTGGTCATACAAAAGTATTTTTCAGTGCTTTTTTTTTAAATGGGGTAGAATTTGATGATATTTTTAATGGTGTAGGTGGTTTTCAGTTTTTGTACAATTAAATTTTCCATTGGGATCATGAGCCTAACCTCAAAACTTGAAATTTTTAGTCAACCTCTAAAGGGGGCAACACAAAGTCCTACCATCATTCCATAGAATGTCGGGGCATAATGGGGCATAATTTTTTTCAAAAACTTGATATTAAAGACACAATTTTTGAAACAAAGCAACCAATACTTTATATAAAAGAGGGGCAAAATGTAGACATGTAAAATTGACTTAACACCTATCACAACTCAAAATGTCTCAGAACATCTCAGAATCAACCCAGAATGCCTTGGAACATCTCAGAATCAACTCAAAGTGTCTCGAAACATCTCAGAATCACCCCAGAATGTCTCGGAACATCTCAAAATCAACCCAGAATATCTTAGAACATCTTGGAATCAACCCGAAATGTCTCAGAACATCTCAAAATCAACCTGAAACATCTTGAAACAACTTAGAATCAACCTGAAACATCTCAGAACATCTCAAAATCACCCTAAAATGTCTTGAAACAACTCATAATCAACCCAAAATGTCTCAGAACATCTCAGAATCACCCCAAAACATCTCGAAACATCCTGGAATCAACTTAGAACATCTCAGAACATATTGGAATCAACCCAAAACATCTTGGAACATCTCAGAATCAACCTGAAATGTCTCGAAACAACTCGGAATCAACTTGAAACATCTTGAAACATCTTGGGATTAGCTTAGAACATCTCTGGAACATCTCAGAACATCTCCAAAACATCTCGAATCATCTCAGAATCATCGAACAATCATCCCACAACATCAAACAACATTTGAAACCCTAATTTCCTCTATTAATTGAATAATACAACTTATTTAATTAATTCATTTTTTCATCATTCTCGACAAAATAAATAAATACCATTTATTTAATAAAGTCTTGAAAACCCTAATTCTACTATTAATTGAATAATACAATGTTATTTGATTAATTCACATTTCACCATTTCAACCAATTAAATAAATTCCTAATCTCACTCTATTTCATCTGGATTAATTAAATAATACCAATTATTTCATTACCTTATTCCCCTAAGTTGATTAAATTATTAAATCATAATAATTTAATTAAGACACTTTTCCTCAAAATTTTGAATAATCAAACCAAACTATTCAAATCAATTATCAAAAAATCAAACACAAAAAGGAATTAATTAATTAAATTAATTAATTCATATTCCTCACCCACTTTCTAATTGAGAAAATCATGGGTTGATAACTAAGCAATCTAATTTTTCTAACTCAACCATCTAATTCCTAGCTAAACTCTGACTGATCAATCTAAATCCTAACTAGCCAATCTATTCCTTAATCACCCAAATTATGCAAGTAACTTTGCACAATCTTCTCATGTCTAAATCCTCTAAACACATTTTGACCATTGATTTGGATTTTCTCCAATGCAATCCTGATTGTCTATTCAAAATATCATTTCCTATATATCAAACCTCTCTCCTCACAAATAAGGATCAGAGAATCAACATACTTTTGCAATGAAGTGCTATCACAATAACCATTGATAGAGCTTCAACCTTTTTCGATCAACCCAACATCATTCATCTAGCTTTTGCACACAAACTTTGGAGGCTTCACGATGACAAGAATAATCCAACATCAAGCGAATACACTCCGCTATGGGATGGTAAAGATGTTCTTATTTCTTGCATTCATTTCGGTAATCATAGGTTTCTTAATGTATGTTCAATTAGCTTAGTTTCATTTCGTATGTGTAGGATTAGATATTAGATTGTATGTGTTTGATCTTAGCTTAGATCCTAATTTCAATTGTAGTTTGATCTTGTTTTCGTCTAACATCTTCCCCCTCACACAGTTGTAAACTAGGTGCATTCTACACCATTAAGGCTTGATTAATCACCCCATTTGAACAAGTAGACTGGTTATGGGGTTGATTTCAAGGAAAAAACCATTCATATTCTTGAGGAAGGTTATTTTACACAAGAACTAGCTCCTTAGATGTGGTTGCCACATTCATGTAATATGCTTGAAAGGGTCTTAGGTTAAGGGGTTTCCTTTGGCCTTTATTTTTTGCTTGATAAGGTAACATATTTTCTTGATTTGACTAGTAGGGCACTTGATTTGGGGGTTAGTAAGGCCTGTAATTTTGAAATTTCTACTTTCTAATGTTTACCAACTCATTCCAATAAGTTTGAAGAAGGCCTTTTATCTATTGTATCTCAAAAGACTATGTTGGGATAACCTTTTCTTGTGTAGGAGCAGTTGGTAGAGGGGCAATTTGTGGAACTTTCATAGGTGTAGTTGGTGGCATTTCTAGGAAAATAGGCATTGGAACGTCTTGGGGAAATTTTTCCACCTTGGATGACACTATTATCAACTCTTGCTGCTATCTCATATGCATTAGGAAGTGTTTGTGCACCCATGGATTGTATCATTTTAGAAATGTCACTATTGAAAGCCCTAAAAAAATATAGGAAAGAATGATGAGCTAAAGGTCTTACCAAAAATGGGATTCTATCCCAAGTGTTTTGAAAGTAAAATTTGAAGTCTATCATGTGCTCATGGAGAACTCTTGTTTGGTGTGGAGCCTAATCAGTCTGCTTCCAAGGTTCGGGGCTGGGTCGGGCCTCGAGCGGGGATTTGGGAGAAATAGCCCCCAAAAGTAGGGGTTCAGGGGTGTAGCCCTAAAAAAATTCCCCCCTTTTTTGCTCATAAAACCCTAATCTAGAAGCTCCCAAAAAGCTTGTTATAAGTGGTTGGGATGTAAGTCGTAGCATGGTATTCATGAGATTGTAATCTATTTTTCACTAGATAATAAAATCATTAGATGACCGAGTTTCTATGGATGTAGCCCATATTGGGTGAACCACGTTAAAATTTTGTGTTGATATTTTTTGTGTTATTCTTTATTATTATTTTTGGCTTATTTAATCTACATATAATTGTTAATGTTTATTGCTCTCATATGCCTAAATCTTAATATCTCTTTTGATAGTCTTCAGTTTCTCTACCAAAGACAAGTGGTCTAATTTGTCTTCAAACTACTTGCAAAGGGTATCTCCCAACTGATCCCATAAGGTAATAGAATTGAATGCCAACCCTCTAAACCACTATAATTATTTACCTTTGAATGAGGTAGCCAACAATCTAAGAGAAAAAATTTCTTGTATAATATTGTGAATTGCGCATAGTGGGGCCACATCTCTAATATGCTCAACATGGGTGGCTTGGTCTTCTCCATTGAAAAATGGGAGGATTTTCAATGTATCCATAGGAATGTCATCATGTTGCTATAGGTTTAGTTGGATACCCTCATTAAAAGGAACAAAAGGTTAATTTCTATCCATATGGAATAGGTTTCTTTATGTCTGAGTAGCAAGTTTTCTAACTTAAAACAATCTACCCAATAGTGGTGTAGATTGGTCTCCAAGATAAGGACTTGTGCCTCTATTTCTCCTAATGAGTGACAAAGAATGTCTATTTCTTCTTATAGGAGCAGAAAATGATAACTTAGTGTATTGAAAAATACCTCTAGAAGATGCTCATTTAAATTTTGGGCATGAATACAAGGTCTTCTTTGCAACTAGGAGTTCTCCCCAACATTTGAGTCACCAACTTTGATGTAGAATTATTCTCTAAATGCAGAGTCACCAGGTACCTTGTTTGTGTGCCTCTTCAAGGCTGAATTATTGAGAGTAACACCACTCTCTCAACAATGGTGAAATAAAACTTCTTTTGGTCCCATAGGGTGTGCTAGAAACTATTGTCACTTAGAATTGCACCTAGTTGAACAAGGGGTTCAACATTATAATGAAATAATGGAACTAACCTCAAGGTGTGGGACCTTGTGAATGAGTTTAGATCTCCAGAGAATGTCGAATTCCATTCAAAACTAGGTGCAACAATGGCTAGTCCAACCCAACACTAGAAAAGATATAAAATATGAACTACAAGAGGAAAATAGGAGGAGGAAGGCATAAAATAAAGGAAATGGTGATGCACCAAGTTTGAAGTGTTTCTTCCTACTTTTACAACACCAAAAATTTCAACAAGATCACCTAAGAAGGGTCACACAGTTCTCTACCTTATTATATTTGTAGGGGAAGCATGAAGGTTAACAGTCTAAAAGATTAAAATGGCTAGGAGTTACCAACAATTAACACTTTTACAACCAGCTAACACAATGATGCAACCCTTAGAAATGATAAAAAAATGCATGCATAGAGGCACTTTACAATACATAGGATACAAGCATAGACAAGAGGTGAAAATGATGATCTTTCATTGATACAAAGGCATGAAGCCAATTTTATAGGAAAAAATGATGATTTTTTATTGATACAAAGGCAAGAAGCCAATTTTATAGTTGCTAAATGTTGAAATAGCACAAGCTTGCTAGAGAAAATTTATGAGAGAACCCAAAGGAAGAAACCTTTGAAAATGTACAAGTGTTTCCTTTATAGTTTAGGCATAACTTAGTTGACTCTAGCTAAACCCTAACCCTACCTAGACTTAGCAACTATCAAAAAATCATCCCAATGAAAGTTGAGGTGACCAAACCATGAAAACCATGTTGAAGGATGAGCACAGGATGCACAAAGACCTACATGTCATGCCTCTACAATAAATATCATCCAGAAGCCCTCCAAAATTCCCTCACAAAATCAGTGATCTGGTTATGGGACAAGAGAAGAGGGACAATAATCAACAATAAATGGGCATGGGCACCCATGAAATCAACCACAAGTATCAAAAATTGTAAGAAATGTTGTCCTTGAGCCTCAAAATTAGAATAGACAAGTGAGAAGGTCACTCAAGAATTAATTGCACCACCACGAAAAAACATGCCAAAACATGGAAGGTTTGGGTATCAAGGCCAAAAGGAAACCCTTGCTAGCCAAACAATCAAATGTGTTGGAACAGTACAAGACTTTCACCATCGGGAGTCGGGCATCGGTGGTACCTCATACTACATGCTACATTGAAGATGTGAAGAAAGAAGGTTGGAGCAGAGAAACACAAAAATAGGAACCTATCGGGATTTAGGCTTCAGGCCTACCTCATACCGCATGTCAAAGTTTGGAAGAAGGAAGAAATAAACCATGAATATTTGAAGGTGTGTTGGGCATCGGGGGTCAGGGTTTTGCCTATCGGCTTACCTCATATCGATGAATGGTAAGAGGTAAGGTGAAACCCCAAACTCCAAATGTCAAAGATATGACACAACTAGATTTTGATGGAAGAAGTTAGGGGGAAAGGAGGGAGGTATGAGGATGAAGGAAGGGAGAGTTAAGAAGCCCAATATTCGACCACCAAAATGTGAGATCGAGGATTAGGGATCAGAGGAAGAGGCTACCTCCTTAGTAAAAGTAAAGGTGGAAGCCTGAACTCTAACATCCAAAAGATCAAGATTTGGTTGAATCCTTTGAAGGCATGGTCAGGGATGGGTGGAAGGAAAGGAGAAGGAACATTCTTAATTTCCAAAGGCTACGAGGAGGTTTTGGGGATTATGGATCGGGAAGGAGTCTTACAACTTATGATGAGAAGTGGTAAGTCTCAAGGGGTAAGGTTGAATGATAACATCTGAAACTCTTAAGGGGAAAAGAGATGAAGAAGGTGGAAGATATGGAAGATCATGGGCGATGGAGGAAGCATGCTGGGAAGGAGGGAAGTGATAGCCCAAAAACTTGAAACACTTAGACCTAGACAAATTATGACCCTTTTCAAGGGAGACTCATGTAGTATGACCCATGCGAGATATCTTTAATTTTTTTTCAATGATGGGTCATAAGGATGGCATGAAATGATAATAATTATCTTAGGCATGTGTCTAACAAGCTTCTTTGAGCTCACTTTTACAAGATTATCAAAGTTGAAATGACCCATTCATCTATGTCATAACCAACTCTCATCAACCTATTTGATTAGACAACTATTACCATTCACTTCACTAAGATTATAAATATTACCTTCAGTTATTTTTCCTTCTACAACTAATCTTCCTAATTTTCTTGTCTTACATCCTTCTATATTAAAAGTGCATTGTATCCATTGTCACACATTTAGTTGACACTTGCAGATTATGTTTTAATCCTTCAACATAATGGACATCATGTGCAGGAAGTTTTCCATATATGCTTAGGGTACCTTTAAAGCATACATTTTCATTAGAGTATTTTCTCCCAAACTGATAGATCCTTCCTTACATATACTTAGTTTAATGAATTTTCTCTTATCACCAGTCATGTGTTCTGACCAACCACTATCTATTACCCATAAATTTTGCTTCTTAGCATGGAGAGATATTGAAGAAATCATTGATTTTGCAACCTTCTGATCTTTCTTTTTCCACACTTTCTTGGATATCTTTTATTTCTTATCTTTCTCCTTTGTAGAGACTTGTGAACCTTTGTTCACTTTGGGGGGAATGCCTTTGCTTTTATTTTGAACTATTGGTCTTACATATTTTGTTCTAAATTTCTTGGCTATGTGACTAGAGTTATTGCATTTATAACATATTATATTTGTATCTACCAAAGGAGAAAATAAATTTCTACTCACAAATTTTGTTCCCCTTTTAGATATAACTCTACATTCACTAATCCTATAACCAAATTGATTAGAAGTATAGCAATAACCATAGAAAAATGAGGAGTACCTGGTCATAGCATTTCTTTGTGTAGGATGAGAAGATCTTCTTGACTTTTGCTTCTTCAAGTCTCTTACTCTTATGAAACCATCTATATCAGCTCCCTATGTGTTCTTATTCTTCAAGTTTCTAGAGAATGAATTATTATTCTTCTTGGATTTTGTAGGCTCCTTTTCTCCTTCAATAGTGCGTGTGTCTATCTTTACATATTCAAAGGTATTATCCTTAGAATCTTTAGTGTAATATTTTTCCTTCTTTGTTCCAATCTTTTCTTCTACTTTCAAGCTATCATATAAGTTTGTAGATGTACTGGTTATAGGACATTTTCCTTTTTCAAAACCAAGACCATATTTTTCTTTTGATGGATTTTAAGAGTTAATCAATTCTTTAAGAGTTTTAGAACCTCCTTTCATCTTCAAGCCTTTCTTTATTTTTTCTCTAGATTTCTCTATTTATTTTTCTCAAAGCCACTATTTCTACTTCCAACTTCATGCATTTATCAAATTTAGATTGTAGTTATATTTGAACACATATTCTATTTTTTTAGCCTCTTCAACTTGTGTCTTTAGACTAATTACCATTTGATCAGATTCTTCAATACTTTTAGATAGTTTTTCAATTTCCTTTTGTGCATGCCTCTTCTGCTTTGTGTTCTCCTTTCCCAACCTTTCAATCTCATCTAGAGCATAAGATGAATTCACCCACTAGATCCACTTCACCTTCTTCATTAGAATCTTCAACTTCTTTTTCTTGATTCTCAGAAGATAATCCTAGTTTGCATGAATAATGTTTAATCTCCCTCAACCATAGAGGCACAATCATGGTCATAACTTGAGATATCATTGATACCAGATGAATCACTTTCTTCTTTTGTGTATAGGATCTTATTTTAAAGAATTTTTTCTTCTTGGAGAAGTAGGGTTTCTTATTTTTACTATCCTCTTCTTATTCAATGTTATCCTTTTTTCTATAAGGGCATTTAGTAGCAAAATGTCATATCTTACCATAGTTAAAGCATTTAAAGGGTAACTTACCTTTGTATTTTCCATATCATCTTCTTAATCTTCTGACAAAGTTAGCTTCTTCTTCATCCTTCTTCTCAGATTCTAATGTAGATAATTTTTCCTTTTCCTTTTTGGCTTATTTGAATGCGGCTTCTCTCTTGCAGGTATTTGTATCTCCCATTCTCATCTAATAGGCAGTGAAGGTGCCATACAAATCATCAAAAGTGAGCTTTCTAGATCTCTTGCTTCCTTTATTTCAGAGATTTTAGAGTCATACCTTGATGAAAAGGGATCTTAAGACCTTTTTTATAATAACAGATTCTTTCATTTCTTCTCCAAGGCCTCTGATTGCATTTACTAATTCATTTACCTTGAGGAGGTACTCTACAATTTTCTATTCTTCATTCATCTTAAGACTTTCAGACTTACCTTTGTAAGTTTGTATCTTGGCCTACTTAAATTTATGATCAACCACATAGATGCTCTTCAACTTGACCCAACCATCATGTGTAGTTTGACAATTCATTACTTTGTCAAAATCTGAGTTAGACAATCCACAAAAAATAGCATTATTTTCTTTGGCATTGTTTTCATAAGCTTTCTTGTTAGCATGATTAGTAGGAGGTGTAGCAATAATTATATATCCATTTACAATAGACATCCAAATATCAAACCCTAATGAAGATAAATATGCTTCTATTCTAATGCTCCAAAATGCATAGTTTGATTCATCAAAGAAAGGTGCTTTGTTTGAGGAAGAACCTTCTTGACTAGCCATTTGTGTTCACTAACCAAGATCTATCTGAGTTGATTAAGCTTCTTCTAAGGAACCAAGGCTCTGATACCAATTGTCAGAACACAATTTCCTACTAATATGGGGGGTGAATCAGTAGATCATTTAAAAATTATACTAATTTACATTTTTTAATTTAGAGTAAATAAACATGCAGAGGTCACACACACACAGATACACATTACACTAGATATACGTGGAAAACCCAATGTGGGAAAAACCATAGTGAGAATAGCTGCTAGGATCTATTGTCCTAATACAACCTCACTGGTTACAATGTTTAAGGGAACCAACCCTAAGGAGACATAAATCCCCTGATTTAAGAGCACCAACTCTAGGGAAGTTCCTACTCCCTAACTGAGCACCAACTCAACTCTTTGATGACACCAACCAATCATATTTACAATGAAAATTATGGAGCTACAACTCTTGATTGCAAGTGAATCAATTGAATCCAATTCAATGTTATACACCTGTTCTATAACTGATCATTCTCTACTCTACTCTGTGAGTATTTTCTCTCTCTTCCTCTACTACTGCTAAATCGACATCTGCATACCTTTATTCTCTTCTCTATTCCCTTCTTTTTGTTATCTCTATATTTTGCACAATGAATGCATATCCTAGATGATGTGATCAATATTGTTCTAGGTCTAGCTTCTCTCAATATTCACTTTTAATCATTAACCATTATCACTATTATGCTAGATTTGTCTCTACATTTTTCACTAAAAAGTCTCCTTTTTCTCGATCCATGCACTCGTGCCTTGATTCACTATATTTTTAATTTTTGGCATATATAAAACCTAAGGTTTTGATACACATTAAATGACCATACTTGCATGATTTGATCTATATCAAATTTTCTAAATGTTTATGCCTTATTATTGACCATACCTTTCAACCATCGTTTAAAATCTAACTTTGTAGTAATTAATTTTTATTTCTATGTCAGTTACACCTCTTTCCACCATTTTCATAGTGTTTTACCACCTAATCATTTGACAAATTGGGTCTTGAAATACTAGCCCTTGATCTCCTTCTTTGTGACATGATCTAATAGTCACCATTAAGTCACCTCAACTTTAAAATTTAGCCGTCATATGAGATTTCCATATTAAAGTCTTGAGTTGATCTTCATTACTGCTCACTCCTCCTCACTCTTGATCTTTGAGTGAACCTGCATCATGATAAGAGAGTTGTTAGAGCTTCATATATGAACCTTCCTATGTGCCCTATCAACATAAATATAGTGCATTTCCTATGATGCATTGAGTCATTTGAACAAATATCAGATGTATGGAAGAGATCCTGGAAAATAAAACATCACAGGAGCATTGAGCTTCACTATTTTTTTTATCTAACATGTTTGTTCACTATGTAGGAATATGTGAAATCATTTTGTTGATTCATTTCTAAAGACATCATACCATGTGGTGCAAAAATGGGCTCCCACAAGGGTTGAGCCCAGAATGCTTCCCCTAAATCTCAAGAGGGGAATGAGATAGGAATTCATATTCATAATGCTCAAATAGAAACATTTTCATCTGAAGGAGTAACTCATAAAGTGACTACAAGGGCCTTAGATTCATTGCTCATTTATGACAATCAGTTTGGAAGTGCAATGAAATGAAAATCATAGATGAACAATGAGCTATTTGAATGCTTAAGAAAAATGTAGAACAAAATTTTAATGCATCATTTCTTCATTGGACGAGTCTTGTTTGCAACAAGTTTGCATGTTGTCATTTTGTTTCATATCTTTTATTGCTGCCATATATCAAAGTTTGTTACTAGTTGTGTAATTTGAAATTGCAAAATAAATTTATTAGGTATATACTACAAAGGAATACAATGTTCATGATGATACAACCATTAAAACATCATAATAAGCATAAAGGAAAAGTACATGGTGAACAATGCTCAGTGGTAGTTCTCACTAAGAAGTAAAAGAGTATTGACAAGTGTGGTAATGAAGAGAAATGAAATGAAAAAGTGCAGAAGACAAAACAAGAGAATTCATTTTCATTACAAATGCAAGAAGTGCACAATGCCTTGATAGCATTATTCATTTTTCAGGAGGTTGCAAATGATACTTAGTAGTGACAACTCAATTTACTGCAAAAAATGAATTCACTATCCTAGGATGGCTCAAGGAAATGAGGACAACAACATTGTCAATGCCAAGGTGTGAATACTCCAGTAAAAGCAAGTGCAAAAGTATAAGGAAAATAGAAATAGATGCATTTAATCATCTAGATATGACAATATTGGGGTATAATATGGTAATCATCAACACTTGTAGGTGCCACTTGTGCCTTCTAAATGAAAATACTTTGAAAGAGGCATACAGTATAAAGAATGGAGTATTGACATTAAACCCATTATGGCTCGTGTAATGCATCTGTGTAAGAGTGAAAAGAAAATAATCTCCTTTTGTTTCTTCATAGAATGGGAATACAAGGTATAGTGGCAACCATATGAGGCTTTGAAGGAGAGATTCCAGTAGAAAGGAACTCATAATGTGCTTCAATGCAAACCCATAATGAAAAAAGAGGCTTTACATTTCTGTCAAAAAAGTAGAAATTCTTATCTTCTTTATTTAGAAAAGAGTGATGCAATGTGTCGAGCCATGTTTCCAAACAAAAAGGGTTTCAAAATACTAGCTAAGTATGAGTGTTTTAGCCACATCCATGAAGGGAACCAATTTTTCTAAAGATTCAAGAACCACCAAAACAAAAAAATGCAAATCCCAGTATGAAGTAGGAAACCATGACCTGGGTGGTTGTTTGTTTCTTTCAAATAAGAGTCGAACCCACAAGGATTTGCACAAGAAAATATTTACATATATATAGAAATATGAGGAGAACCTATGAGTTTGAAGCCAACAACCTTAGAAGGAAAATAGAAAGCTACGAGCTAGGGTTTCAAACCCATTTTTTTGAAAATTCAAATGGAGATGCAAGATATAGACAATAAGCAAGTCATCAAGCTTGTACAAGGTTGAAAAGCACCCAAAAATACAAGAAGGCCACGACCATGGAATAATCACAAATGCCAAGAAACTCAAGAGGTCGTGACTATAAAATGAGGATCCTTCTCATTCTTTTGCCAGAATAATGAAACCCATGAAATTTTATGCCCAGAATAAAAAAGAAAAAATAAATATCTGCATTATTTCACACTCAATAAGCTCAAATCGGGCATTTCTTACAAAAATTGGAAGGAGAAGGAAAAGTTCAAGTGGTGGAAAAAGCTTACCTCATTATTTTGATGTGGAAAAATACATTAAAATGCTTGATGTAAAAGTTCCAGAGGTTCCTCATTATCGTTCCTAAAACAATGAAAGAATCGGCAGAAGATAAACAAAGCAAGAATGGATCAGAAAAATGGAGGTGGACGCGACCAAGAAGGCCAAAAAATATGCTCGAAATGGAGATTATTGTTCAAATTTGTAACAAATCAACTTACCCAAACTTCTTTCTTGCAAGAAATCTTCAAGAAAAACTTTCAGAAGCTTTAGAATTAGATGGAAAAGAAAAAAATTAAATATTTCGAGCTTTCCAAACCCTAGGTTCGATGGCACCCAATAGAGAAAAGTTTTCCCAAAACACCAAATGTGAAATGAGGCCAAAAATTTAGGGCATGAAGGTTTTGTTTTAGGGTTTGCATTCTTTTCCCTAAGTCAACTTGTGATTTTTATCACATTGAATTAAAATTAAAATGCCTCAACTAATACCTTGCTTTACTTATGTGTTCAAGCCTAGGCTGCAATATGCCTTAGTCATTTTGTGATTTTTGGGGGAAAATCATATAGTCGATGCGTTTAATATTTTTTATGATTTCAAATTCCTAAGTCTTAAACACTCTAGGGTCTTCATGTGTTTTGAGTAAACATCATATGATTTGCGCCTTAGGCTATTTTATGATTTTTGAGAAAATCACATAACTTGAGCCTTATTATTTTTCTAATTTTTATAGAAAATCAAATATCAATGGGATGCATTTTTTATTTTGAAAAAATCAAAAGCTCAAGTTAGGAAGGTTTATACTTTACAAAACAAAATCAAGTGTAAATTGAGTCTTTCTATTTTGTAAAATTAAAAATGCAAATGACGTAAAACATTATAAAGGAAATGTTGCTATAAATTTCCTTAATATTTGTTACTTTTAAATGCAGTTGAATCAAAGAAAGTTTTGATAGAGCTTTCCCATTTCAGTTTGAGTCTTCTTGGGCGAAATCGAAAAACACTGGGAAAACTAAAGTTTTTATTTCAGTTTTCAGTCAGTTCAAGCCTAATATTTTGAGTCTTTTGGGTCAACCCACTTGGGATAGAAACTTTCCATCTTTTCCATATAGTTTGGAGGCAGCCTAGGTACTGATTTTGAGGATTTTCTTTTGAGTTCAAAACTGGATTTGGAGTTTCTATTCTGGAGATCGGTTCAGCCAGATTTTTCCATTCTCACTATTGGAGACACTTGGGAGATATAAGTTGGAGAAAAACATAGCTTTTCTTAGTTCATATTTGCTTCTTACTTTCTTACTCACTTGCAGAAAGCTTTGTAAGCTTGATATTTGTACTTAGATTTTCTTTTGGCATGCTCCTTTAGTTTTAATAAAATAGTAGAGCATTCCTATCTCATTTCTTGTCTCATATTTGCAGTAGCAATTTGATGTTCATTATGATTCTAAGTACTAAATACTTTTTATGTCTTGTTATTGTGAATCTATGTGCACGAATTTCATATGATTTAGGTTGTGTGTTTTGTTCAGTTTTGAACCTTCATACAAATTACTATTGAGTTTTATGTTTTAGTCGAGATTGTGAAAGTTAAATATTTTGAGAAACTGTTTGTGAGTAAAGTCATTAAAATAAGATAAATGTTCTGGTGTATCACCCATAAGGTTTAGGATTTTCATTTTTAGTTATCTTTCTAAACCATTTTCCTTAGAAAATTCTATATTTTAGGTGATCTTCAAGGGGAACCAACCCTTTTGGAGATTCATTCTCACCATAGGTCACCCATAACCTGAGAGTGTTTCCATGTTTCAATAGGATAGTTGAGTCAATCTTAGTTAGGGTGTAATCCTGATTGACAACAATTTTTGGCACGCTTGGTGGGAATCTGAAACTTGTTACAGAGAAAAATTTTCAAAGTTCTAAGCTGGTGTTCTAGTATATGTAGCAGTTTTCCAGCCTTTAGAGGTTTTAAGTTATACCTGGTGACTCCATTTTCTGGTTTTGCATGCAGATCTAGTGTGAACAACTTATTAGAAGAATACAAAGTAGATCAAGTCCTGCTCTGCTCGAGTACTTGCAATTATCTCCACCAAGAAGGAGGGGTAGGACAACAAGAAGAATTTTTGACTCACTAAGGAGGTCAAAATCCACACCTCCAAATCTTTGCCTTGCAATTTTCGTGCAGAAAAATCCTATCCTTGTAGCATGAGTAGCACCAGTGATCGTAAGGCAGTTTTCATTTGCACCATTTAATGGGGGAAACCCATTATTTATTTCCCAGCATGATGAGATTCCAGTTGTAGCCCTCAAAATTTTTCCATATTTCACCAGAGAAGATCATACCACTCCTGTTGAGCACATTTGAGATGTGGCCACATTGTGATTGGTTCATAATGTCACTGAAGAGAATGTAGCACTTAGAATTTTGGTTGCATCACTGAATGGAAAATCCTTGCAGTGGTTTAGAGGCCTTCTAGAAAACTCAATTACAACATGGGATCAACTGGGTGATGGTTCACATCAACAGTTTGAAGACAAATTTGATCATTTGTCTTTGTTGGAGCAGTTAAGTACTATAAAGAGAGCTCCTCATGAGCATATGTCAGACTTTAACTACCAATTCCAGAGGACATGGGATAGGGTTCCCATGACGATAAATCCTTCACTGCAACATGCATTTTTATTCTTCCTTAAGGCTTTAAATAGTGAAATTTTTGTAATGATTCAGTCTATAGTTGGGTTTGCGCTTCCTAACGCTTATGATATAACTATTAGAGCATAAAATTTCCTTATACAAGTTGGTAAAATAGCCCCCAAGGTCTCCTATGCCAATTTTTCTTGAAGTTTAGCCACCTACTCCTATGTCATTACCCCCTTTAGTTGTTGTCCTGCCTATTCCAATAATAGGATATCAAGCTGCAGCCCAAGAAACTGTTGTTCCAAACCCATCCCAAGAGATCCAAGAGCTAAAACGTATGCTGCAATCTTTTAGCAAGACTATTATAAATGAATTTTTTAATCTTAAGAAGCAAGTTGGACAAGATCATAGGCCCTATCAATCTCCATATCAACCTAATCAACCAAATAGGCAACCTTTTCAAGTTGATTCCCAAGGTCCAAGAAGAAATTTTAATCCTAGACCCTTTTAGCCTTACAATCCTAATGCTGCCAACTCTTTAAAAGAGCTCAAACCTACAAAAAATAATATGGAACAAGAGTGTGACTGGTGCTATCCATGCAACCAACCTCATAACTAGGCTGCATGCATGAACGGTATGAGGAATCAGGCTCTAATGGTTCAAAATAGATATGTTGGTTTAGAAAGTGTATCCCACAAGAATGTAGAGAAACAAGTTTCACAAAATCGGCTTGGTAATCTTGATATTTCCTTGATGAATTGGCAAGGCACTGAATTTTGTGGGGTTAACCATCATTAGGGTCAAAACCAACTAGATTCACCTATTACAACCAATACTAGATCAGAAAAGAGGGCTATTGATTTTGGGCAACAAGCTAGAAATGTTCAACAACAACCTGCCAAGGACAAATTTCATGCTTCTTCATCTCAAGTTGTCCCCACAACACAACCAAAATTATAGATTCTACAAAGAGGACAATTTGTACTAGAGAAGGAGCAATCTAAGGTGAAATCACAACCTTTGCAAAGGAAAAATGATGTTGCTCTTAAAGGACAGTAAAAGGTGAGCCCCGTTTCATTTAATTTTGTTGAACACCTTAAGAAAGCTACTATTAGCATGTTGATAATAGATGCATTGCACATTCGTGGTCAAAAAGATTTGCTACAAGATGCTTTGGCTAAGATTTCTATTTTTGATGTTGCTAACCAAGAAAAGAATAAGGCTATGCTTGCAAACAACAAAAAAATTAGGAATGAGCAGCAAACTCAAGAGGTAAAGCCTCCTCCATTCGATTTGATTTTGATCATTGGAGATAATCTTGTGTACAATTGCATGATTTATTTTTGTGCAAGTAGTTCTATGATGCCCAAGAGCCTAGTTGATAAACTAGGATTGGTTTATCAACCTTTATCGAAGGGAGTAGTTTAGCTAGATGGATCTAATATTAAGACTGCTAGGGTAATTAAAAATCTAGCTCTTACCTTACATGCATTCCCAAATTTTGCAATCCCTCAAGATATTCATGTTATTGACCTACCTCCTCATTTTTCCATATGCCTTTCCAGAGTTTTATTGCTAAGTTGGGTGGGTTTTTATCATCTGATTGGTCCCATTTTTTTTTTCAGAACAAGGTATGGTACAAAAGTAACCATAAAATATGAGCCTCTAGCTAAGGATCATATTGAATCGTGTGTCCCTATCCCTATAAATGCTAACCTCTACATCACCCATGAGATGGAGGATCAATCCATGACCCTGGACCCCAACACACCTATTGAGGATGTAAATCTAGATGAGTGGGAAAATGAGAATCATGAGCTTGCCCCTTTCATCCATACCAATGAGGTAGGATTATGCATTTATCTGATTCATGAACCTGATGTAGTGATTCCAAATCTGGTCAAGGATCAAAATTAGCCCGAACAACAAGATAACCAGCTTTGGAAGCTATATTTTGATGGCTTACAAAGTAAAATGGCTGCTGGTGGAGGAGCCATGTTAATTTCACCTGATGCAGATAAGTATTACTTAGAATTAAGGTTTTCTTTTATCTACACAAATAATATAACTGAATATAAGGCACTTATTCATGGCCTAGAATGGGCAAGAAAGAAAATGGTGTAGGAGCACCTAACCCTTATATGGAAAAAATGATGATTTGAGGTTGGTTAGTAGGTGACACTAGGTGGTTGGAGTAAAATGAGTCTTTTTGTTCTAAATAAGGTCTTGTGAGACCATTGTATATGTAATGATTTGATTTTGAGTCATTTAGAGTTGATAGGTTGGTAGTTTTGCAATCTTGCACAAATTGTCAAAAATTGTCAAAATTTGTCTTTGTAGCCCTTGGTGGAAAATTTATGAATTTGTAAAAGTTTATGCAAGATTGGTGTTCTAATATTTTAATAAAGCTAAAACAAATTCATTTGAGAGGTTTTTGGGGTCATAGGTGTTTAGGAGTAAAAATTTGCACAAAAGTGTAATGTTGTCAACAAAAGTGTCAAAAATGCAACTTTTTAAGAAGTTGAAAGGTCTTAGAAGTTGGAAAGGTAGCTAAGAAAATTTGGAAGGTTAGTTTAGGATGAAATATGTATAAAAATCCTCTCCATGGCTTGAAAAAAGGTTGTTGAACATTGGTTTGAGAATTCAATACCAATGACAACGTTTTTCCTTGCATTTTTCTGGTTTTTTAGCCTTTCTTCATTCTGTACGGCCTACACAACCCGAGTTATGCTTTGAAATCAATTGAAAAGTGTGTTATTCTGAGTTATCTTTCAAATTAATCTATTCTGAAGGTCTAACATTGAGTTTGGAGTGAGTTCTCATCATTTTATTGCTGCTACCTTCTTATGTTCATAGTTTTTGGTGTTGAGAGCCATCTAAAATGGAAAAATGAACCATTCCACTTTTTGTACTTGTTGTGACTCATGGAATGGGTCCAAAATACTGTAATATAGGTGATTGCATGGTCTGGTAGGCAGGGATAGCATTCTGTGTGAATTGGAGTGATGCCCTAGGGTAAAAAGTGCATTTTTCCTTAGGAAAATAATGGGTTAAAGAAGGGCTTTGATGAAATGTTGATGAAAATGTTCATGTGAGTGATTTTTGAGTTTTTTCAGGTTTAATTTGAGGTGTTGGAAATTTTGGTTTGTTTTGGAAAGGTCGGGATTCATCATTTTCAATAAACCCTATGGTATTTGCATGAAAATTGAGGGTTTCTTGGATCAGCAGCCTAGAAGGCTTAAATATTTAAATTTATTAGGGATTTTGGTGTTTTGTAACACATTTAATGACTTTCCAAAGAGTTTTAGTGAAAAAAAATAGTTTAGGAATTACTTCCTTTGTTAAATGGGGCTAATTGGGTGCCTAAAAAAGGGGTAGTTGATTGGTTTTCAAAATTGTTGCAAAGAACCTGTGTGATATCTTTTGAGATATTGTTTAGGGATCTATGCTAAAGCTTGATTGATGTTTTTATTTCCTTTTATGGCCTTCCTCATGAGATTTTGTGTAAAGTTGAGTTTGGAGGGTTACAAACCTATTGATGTTGTTTTGGTCAGTTTGAGAAGAATAATGTTCAAGAGTAGATTTCTAGTTTTTGATTGATCAAATTAAGTTGGATATTGAGTTTCTCTACCTTGTATTTCATCAAAGTGGTATTAGAGCACAAGGACAAGATTCCTTGTGGTTGGTTTTTTTAGGTTTGAAGAAGAAGGTGAAGAGTCAGGGTTGAAAGGATGCCTCCAAAAGTTGTTGGTGTTGTAGGAGAGTTGCAAGATCTAAAAGAGAAGCATGCCAAGCTTATGTAATCTCATAATGAATTTTTGGCAAGTCTTGCTACCTTGGAGACAAGGAAAAGAAGAGAAGTGAATGAAGAAAGTGAAACAAAAGAGGAAGATGAAGAAGATGAAGATTTTGAAGAAGAACTGGACCCTGAAGATCAGAGAATGGTAAAGATGCTCAAAGGAATGAAAGGTGAATCAATAAAGGTAAAAGTTGATCTTCCTATTTATGGTGGTAATTTAAATGAAGGGGAATTACTTGATTGGATTGTTGTTATGGATAATTACTTTGAAAGTGGGGATATTTCAAAAGAACAGATGGTGAAGGTGGTAAAAACAAAGCTAAAAGGACATGTTCTTCTATGGTGGGACTATGAGCAAGCAGAGAGGAGAAAATCAAGGATCACTTCATGAGATAAGATGGTTGAAAAGTTGAAGGGAAAGTTTCTTCCAAAAGACTATGAAGTTTAGTTGTATAAAAAGTTGCAAGGTCTAAAACAAAAAGAACTAGATGTCAAATCTTACACTGATGAATTTTATAAACTAAGCATAAGGTCTAGAAGAGATGAGGATGAGGCTGAAAAGGTGGCTAGATATCTAGGAGGTTTGAGGTTTAATATTCAAGATGAACTTGTTGTTGCTAACCCCAAATCTATGGAAAAATGTTTTGAATTAGCAATCAAGGTGGAGGAAAATCTTAAAAGGAGACAAGAGAAATTAGTGAGAGGAAGAGGTGGTACTAGTGGAAGAGCAAGAGGAGCAATTTCTACACCAAAGCAGCCAAGTGAAGAACAAGAAGGAGAAAATAAGGGTAAGGAACAAGGTATTTATGTTAGAGGTGGCTTTAGAGGTAGAGGAAGGTTTAGTATTGCTAGAAGTTCTAATGATTTTGTAGGGAGATATTATACATGCAATGAATATGGTCATCCATCTTGGAAAGGTTTTGAAAAGGTTCGTAGTTCATCAAGTGGTGAAAAAAGGATTGATAAAAGAGGAAAATTGGTTCAAGAGGAGTGTGAAAGCTGTTAGCTCTCAAAAATGCAAGCGAAAAGCCTCAAAAGGTTTCCAATCTCTTGGTATGTTTCAAGGTAACATACAAGGTCAAAAGATTGAGACCTTCTACTCTTCAGGTGCTGCTAGACCTTGGCGGGTGTTCCTATATGAATGAAGCAGACTTAATGTGCTTATTCCTCTTGAAATTTTTTTCCCACAATGGCAAGTAGGAGTGGACAAATGAAATCAAATTTGGTATAGATTGTATAACAATATTCCAAAACTAAATCCTAATATGCTCAGTTAATAGATGTAAAGAAAATGAATGAATCAAAATGGTGAAATGCAGAGACTACTACCTTATTGGGTATGTGGAGTCAAATGAAATAGAAATGGGCAACCTCTTTCTGGAAAACACTCAAAGTTTTTGGCATATGTTTTGTTTATAACTTGTATAAACATGCAAGATTGTGATTGCTAAGCTCTTCTTAATAATCTAGATGAATTTTCCTGATTACTGTGATCAACCAAAAGGATTTAATATTTTCTTGAAAGAACCAATTAATTAACCACACAGATACAACAAATGTGAACTAATAAATTGAAGATAAAATTGTTACATCAATTTAAACAACCAGAAAGCATCAATCTTGGAGACAACTTAGTAATACTTTCAATGAATACAACAGATAATTGACACAAAAAATGAGCTGCCACGTCAACTGATTTTCATTAATAACTCCATCTTGTAATCATGCATCGTAGCCTCTGTTTTGCGGAAATTTTATCCAACTATATATTATCTACCCTATCTACTGTATATCTAATTTCTAATCTAATTCATCTCCTCATTTACAATTGAAAATGGATATTTATATATATGCATCTGAAAAGACACATCCTTTTGCATTCACATGTCGGCAATAAAATGCATCAAGCCTTTTGATAATACTCGCCAAATATTCACTGTGACATCCTGTTGTCGGGGAGACGTCCCACAGATCATACTTTGTTTTACCGAGAAACATCCCTTTGATATTATCTGGTCACTGAGACATAATCCTTTTCTCACCGATACAACAAAATGTCGGTGTGACAAAGTGGGTCGGAAAGAATGCAAGGCCCCATGCCGATAACCCTTGGTAGAATCCCATTATGCATTGTCGGCGAGACCCGATGCACTCACCAAGACATTACATCGAAAACCTTTAGATAAAATCCTTCTGTGTTTTGTTGGAAAGACCAGAGCCATTCGCTGAGAGCTTCCTCCGATGCATCTGAGTCTTACTAAGATGTTCTTTTTGTTGTCGGTCGGTAAGACATGCCCCATTCGGTCAGACCACATACCGAATACAATTTGTTTGGCCGAAGTGCTTGGTCATTCCATGCTAGTCGGTGAGACAAAAAGAGTTCGCCGAGACTTCACCACAAAGAAAATCTCTCACCAACATGCTCCTTCTGTCGCCGGTCTATGAGACAATAAGATCTCGCCAAGACCTCATCCTGAATACCTTTAGTCTAGCCGATATATCTCCACATGCGCCTGTCGGTGAGACATAATGCGATTGGTAAGACCTTGTGCCGACGATAGCCCCCTTTGCCGATGGACGAATTTTCTCTTGTCACAGAGACAATGATTTGTGTCACACCGAAATGTGCTTTCAGATGATCCCAATCAGTGTGACACCAAAGAAGTCTTGTCGAAAAACCTACAATAGATATATATTAGCAAAAATACATAATGGGTCAGGGAGATTCTGATAATCTCATGCCGATATGGATTATAATGTGAAATATTCAGACTTAGACGGATTTTATGGGACCACATGGCCAAATATGGGGAAAATGTGCTCATGGTAGGACTTATTTGGAAACTTATGAGTATGAACAAAATGTAAAATCATAAGAATTCTACAGTTCTAACAATGGCTCCGTCCAGGGATGAATGATTGTGAGATCATTGCAAGGATCCAGATCTTTGGGTGAGCAGACCAGACACAAGATGATGAGATTAGTGAGAAAAATGGAAATGAATGTGAAATGGAGATGAACAAAACCCTAAACTACTGTGCATGGAGAAGAATTTTCAAGAGGATCACCAAGAGTTGTCCATGCACTAGCAACCCTTAATCCTCTGTATTTCAACTTCATCAGTTTTGAACTGTTACAGTCTAAAATTCAAACCATAAATGATGGCTCAAGGCCATCCAAAAGAAAGGCCCATACTTTCCTCTATGAAAACCATGGTTTTTCCTTAAGTTCATTAGATTCTTCGTGAAGTTATTCATGCAGTCTTCCCTATCACGGTTGTTGAAAGTTCTTAGAGAATCACCATGCTTAGTTTGGCCCAAATTCCCTTCATCATTTAGTAATTCAAATTCTCCATCATTATGGGACAAATTTTTGTTATCCTTAACATACAAAGTACATGCATATTCAATGCAAAATTTCTCATTATGTTTCTCACTGTTATGAATTATAAAAAATTCTCCCAGCTGTACTAAAAATTCACCATCAGAGTTCTTCTCTTGAGAAACAAAAAGTTCTTTCATATCAACACTATCTGAAACAAACATATCTGAAACCTTTTTCACCTCTTCCATATCACCATTTGGAGATGAAATTGTATTATGACTCATATCTTCAATATCATGCATATATGAACCAATCAATGCTGGACTTCTATCCTCCTTGGTATGCAAATAAATATCTTCACCATATGAGTTAGAAATTTCAAAGTCACATACCTTATCTTGAATGGACACAGGTTTTTGATCAACTTCAAAGTTTTCTCCATCATTTTGAGAAATGTACTGAGAGTCAAATGAATCATTGCACAAAGGACTTTCAGTGTCAAAAAAAATGTAAGTTGGACACAGGACTTGAGAGTCAACTTCATGTACACATCTCTGATATTCAAGAGTTAGCAGATCTGAAATTTGTTCACTACTGAGTGAAAATGTTTCTTCTTCCATATCTTCTATTATTTCTCCCTCTTCTTGATCTCCACAAGAGCTGGAAATATCTCCTTGTTGTAAATCAAAATTCACATGATTTCCCTCAAACTTTTCCTCATTGTGACATGATACACAATCCCCTTCCATTTCATTTTCCAATTCATCAACATGGCAATTTTCAAGATCACTATAGTTTTTTTCTTTACATGTTGATGTACTGTCCTCTTCATTTGAGCACGTTCCATCCTCATCATGGAGGGGATTCAAAAATAAATCATTTTGTAGCACACCTTGGCCAAATGTCTTTTGAGATTCTTCTGTTATTTGATCATACAATAGTTTTGAAGAAAAATTAAAACCATTTTCAAGTGTGCAATCTTCTTCTTCATCAATCATGTTCTCTTGGTTATGAGCTGCAGCCAAAGGGTTTATTTGTTCACTGTCAAATGGATCCATGTTTTCCATTGCTTCTTCTTCTTGACTATCACAAGAACTCTAAGAATCACCTAACTGTAGATCATAATCCATAGGTTCCTCTTCACAATCTGAATACTCATTGGATCCCTCATAACACACTGCTTTCCCTGTCATAATCTGTTATGGAGGAAAGAATTTCAACATCTTCATCTTCCTCATGCAGGCTATCATTGGAATTGTTTTCACCTGCACATGTCTCATCTTCTATTAGTTGCATCATCTGATCAATGTCTCTGTCTTCAACATTGATGTCACCATTGTCTTCATACTTTTTCCTATCTACAATATCAGTCCATTCATCTAGTTGACCAAAAGAAACTGGTATCCATGATTTAGGCCAATAAATTGGGTTCGGCTCATACACTTTTATGAAATGCTGAATTAACTTGGGTTCGTGGAGCCTGTAATTCATAGGCATTTGCATACAAATTTCTAACATTCTCCAAATCAAAGAAGGCCCATATTCTCCCTTATTTCGTCTTATGTCAAGAAGGGCCTTCCAAAGATTTTTGACACATTCATCATCTCTAGATTGTTGTCTCCGATATGTACCTAGTTCCATATTTTGACTGATATCACCAAGTGGACTAGAATTGTGTTGTATTTGACATTGATCACATTGGCAATATTGATAACTCACCAATCTTTGTCTAGGAGGGACTAGATAAGCATTTACTTGCTTTGATGGTTGTGATGAATAAATGTTCTGTTGTGCATGAAGTGCATCGCCTCCATTGTAGAAATTTCCAATTGTATCATGAGGCACTTGAGGGGTCCAATGCCTTCCTATATTTGTGTATTCATCCTTATTGCATAATTCTCCTAATTGTAATGGTTGTTGGTCCAATTGCAGCTTTTTCTTTTTCAATTCTTCAATTCCTCTTATCAACTGCTTCTTTTTAAAATACTCTTTTGCTCCATACTCAAATTCCATTCTTCATCAAGTTTTTTCCAGAGTCACCACCTACTTTTCCAAAAGTACGAAAATGATTATTTTTGATCTTTTCCCCAGCGGAATCACTTTTTCTAAAACTTTTCAAATTACAAATTTTTCCTCAATGACTATATGATGGTCTTCAACCAGTTTTTTTGAAATAATCCCCAGCAGAGTCACCAATTTTTTAGCTCTCAAAAACCCAGGCAAAAAGCCTCAAAAGGTTGCCAATCTCTTGGTACATTTCAGGGTAACAGACAAGGTCAAAATATTGAGACCTTCTACTCTTTAGGTGCTACTAGACCTTGGTGGGTGTACCTATATGAATGAAGCAGAATTAGTGTACTTATTCCTCTTGAAATGTTTTTCCCACAATGGCAAGTAGGAGTGGACAAATGAAATCAATTTTGGTATAGATTGTATCGCAATATTCCAAAACTAAATCCTAATATGCTCAGTTAATAGATGTAAAGAAAATGAATGAATCTAAATGGTGAAATGCAAAGACTAGTGCCTTATTGGGTATGCGGAGTCAAATGAAATAGAAATGGGAAACCTCTATTTGGAAAAAACTCAAATTGTTTGGCATATGTTTTGTTTATAACTTGTATAAACATGCAAGACTGTGATTGCTAAGCTCTTCTTAATAATCCAGATGAATTTCCTTTATTACTGTGATCAACCAAAAGGATTTAATATTTTCTTGAAAGAACCAATTAATTAACCACACAGATACAACAAATGTGCACTGATAAATTGAAGATAAACTTGTTACATCAATTTAAACAACCAGAAAGCATCAATCTTGGAGACAACTTAGTAATACTTTCAATGAATACAACAGACAATTGACACAAAAAATGAGCTGCCACATCAACTAATTTTCATTAATAACTCCATCTTGTAATCATCCATCGTAGCCTCTATTTTGTGGAAATTTTATCCAACTATATATTATCTACCCTATCTACTGTATATCTAATTTCTAATCTAATTCATCTCCTCATTTACAATAGAAAATGGATATTTATATATCTACATCTGAAAAGACACATCCTTTCGCATTCACATGTCGAAAATCAAATGTATCGAGCCTTTTGATAATACTCGCCAAATATTCGCCATGACATCCTGTTGTCGGGGAGACGTCCCACAAATCATACTTTGTTTTATCGAGAAACATCCCTTTGATATTATCTAGTCGCTGAGACAATCCTTTTCTCACCGATGCAACAAAATGTCAGCGTGACAAAGTGGGTCGGTAAGACTGCAAGACCCCATGCCGATAACCCTTGGTAGAATCCCATTGTGCATTCTCGGCGAGACCTGATGCACTCGCCAAGACATTACATCGAAAACCTTTAGATAAAATCCTTCTGTGTTTTGTCAGAAAGACCGGAGCCATTTGCTAAGAGCTTACTCTGATGCATCTGAGTCTTACCGAGATGTTCTTTTTGTTGTCGGTCGGTAATACATGCCCCATTCGGTCAGACCACATACTGAATAATTTTTGTTTGGCCGAAGTGCTTGGTCATTCTATGCTAGTCAGTGAGACACAAAGAGTTTGCCGAGACTTCACCATGAAGAAAATCTCTCACTGACATGCTCCTTCTGTCGCCGGTTTGTGAGACAATAAGATCTCGCCAAGACCTCATCCCGAATACCTTTAGTCTGGCCGATATATCTCCACATGCACCTGTCAGTGAGACAAAATGCGATCGGTAAGACCTTGTGTCGACGATAGCCCCCTTTGCTGATGGAAAATTTTTCTCCTGTCACCGAGACAATGATTTGTGTCACGCCGAAATGTGCCTGCAGATGATCCTGATCGGTGTGACACAAAAGAAGTCTTTCCAACAGACCTACAATAGATATATATTAGCAAAAATACATAATGGGTCGGGTAGACCCTGATAATCTCATGTCGATATGGATTATAGTGTGAAATATTCAGACGTAGATGGATTTTATGGGACCACATGGCCAAATATGGGGAAAATGTGCTCATGGTAGGACTTATTTGGAAACTTATGAGTATGAACAAAATGTAAAATCATCAGAATTTTACAGTTCTAACAGTGGCTCTGTCTGGGGATGAATTATTGTGAGATCATTGCAAGGATCCAGATCTTTGGGTGTGCAGACCAAACACGAGATGATGAGATTAGTGAGAAAAATGGAAATGAATGTGAAATGGAGATGAACAAAACCCTAAACTACTGCGCATGGAATTTTTTTTTTAAGAGGATCACCAAGAGTTGTCCATGCACTGGCAACCCTTAATCCTCTGTATTTCAACTTCATCAGTTTTGAACTATTACGGTCTGAAATTCAAACCATAAATTATGGCTCAAGGCCATCGAAAATAAAGGACCATACTTTCCTCTGTCAAACACCTAGTTTTTCCTTTAGTTCATCAGATTCTTCTTGAAGTTATTCATGTAGTCTTCCCTGTCACGGTTGTTGAAAGTTCTTAGAGAATCACCATGCTTAGTTTGGCCCAAATTCCCTTCATCATTCAGTAATTCAAATTCTCCATCATTATGGGACAAATTTTTGTTATCCTTAACATACAAAGTACATGCATATTCAATGCAAAATTTCTCATTATCTTTCTCACTATTATGAATTATAAAACATTCTCCCAGCTCTACAAAAACTTCACCGTCAGAGTGCTTCTCTTGAGAATTAAAAAGTTTTGTTATATCAACACTATCTGAAACAAACATATCTGAAACCTTTGCACCTCTTCCATATCACCATTTGGAGACGACATTGTATTATGACTCATATCTTCAATATCATGCATATATGAACCAATCAATGTTGGACTTCTATCCTCCTTGGTATGCAAATAAATATCTTCGCCATATGAGTTAGAAATTTCAAAGTCACATACCTTATCTTGAATGGACACAGGTTTTTGATCAACTTCAAAGTTTTCTCCATCATTTTGAGAAATGTACTGAGAGTCAAATGAATCATTGCACAAAGAACTTTCACTATCAAAACAAATGTAAGCTGGACACAGTACTTCAGAGTCACCTTCATGTACACATCTCTGATATTCAAGAGTTAGCAGATCTGAAATTTGTTCACTACTGAGTGAAAATGTTTCTTCTTCCATATCTTCTATTATTTCTCCCTCTTCTTGATCTCCACAAGAGCTGGAAATATCTCCTTGTTGTAAATCAAGATTCACATGATTTCCTCAAACTCTTCCTCATTGTGACATGATACACAATCCCCTTCCATTTCATTTTCCAATTCATCAACATGGCAATTTTCAAGATCACTATAGTTGTTTTCTTCACATGTTGATGTATTGTCCTCTTCATGTGAGTGGATTAAAAAAAAATCATTCTGTAGCACACCTTGGCCTGATGTCTTTTGATATTCTTTTGTTATTTGATCATACAATAGTTTTGAAGAAAAATTAAAACCATTTTCAAATGTGAAATCTTCTTCTTCATCAATCATGTTCTCATGGTTATGAGTTGCAGCCAAAGGGTTTATTTGTTCACTATCAAATGGATCCACATTTTTCATTGCTTCTTCTTCTTGACTATCACAAGAATTGTAAGAATCACCTGACTGTAGATCAGAATCCACAGGTTCCTCTTCATAATCTGAATACTCATTGGATCCCTCATAACACATACTGCTTTCCCTGTCATAATCTGTTATGCAGGAAAGAATTTCAACATCTTCATCTTCCTCATGCAGGTTATCATAGGAATTGTTTTCACCTGCACATGTCTCATCTTGTATTAGCTGCATCATCTGATCAATGTCTCTATCTTCAACATTGATGTCACCATTGTCTTCATACTTTTTCTTATCTACAATATTAGTCCATTCATCTAGTTGACCAAAAGAAACTGGTATCCATGATTCAGGCCAATAAATTGGGTTTGGCTCACACCCTTTTATGAACTACTGAATGAACTTGGGTTCATGGAGACTATAATTCATAGGAATTTGCATATAAATTTCTAACATTCTCCAAATCAAAGAACGCCCAAATTCTCCCTTATTTCTTCTTATGTCAAGAAAGGCCTTCCAAAGATTTTTGACACATTCATCATCTCTAGATTGTTGTCTCCGATATCTACCTCATTGCAGATTTTGACTAATATCACCAAGTGGACTAGAATTGTGTTGTATTTGACATTGATCACATTTGTAAGGAAAACTAGATGTGGAAACAACACTCCTAACGTCAAAAACTCAGGGAAGAATGCAGATATACCTTTTAACTTTTACAATTGCAGTCCAATTGAGATGTACATGAAAGAAATAACAAAAACAGAGTATTTGAAACACACATATGGACACTAAATATACGTGGGAAAACCCTTACAAGAGAAAAACCAACCACACCAAGAGAAATCACTTTGTATTACAGTAATAAAGATTACATACAAGTATCAAACTTATCTTTCTAATGTCTTATTTCAGCAGCTTTCACCATGAACAATCTTTGTACATAAACCTTCAACTTACAGTCTACACAATAGAATTCATCCACTGATACATTTCAAACTGTTCATCCAACTGTTGATTGAACCAACCGAACATCAAGCATTTGCAACTGCAAGCTATATTCATGGTGTTTCCTATCTGTCAAACTTCCTCACAGAACTATCACAACAAACTGTCTTCCAATGGTTCCCATTCGGCTCCTCCTATTCATCCATGAGATGCCACATTGGAAAGTCACACTCAGTCAAATGGCTTCAAGTTGTGTTCTCATATCGGTGAGACACTGAATGTGTCTCCCTGATGCCAACATAGTAAACACTTGATATCACAAAGACTCCATCCTATCGCCAAGATGTTACATCGAGTCCAGAGAGCTATCACTCAGCTTTCACCATGTTGCCAAGACATATCGCTTTCGCTGAGAAGTCATACCGAAGCCTCAAAGTCACACAACTGTGACTTTTCCATTTGGCAAGACTATTGCTCTTCGGTGAGAGCACATACTGATATTCAAAGCCATAATGATCTCAACATTCCTATTGGAAAGACTTACCACTCACCAAGAGGCTACACCGAGATATCTTATGTTATACCGAAGCCATCAGCAGTCACCAAGACTACCATCCTTCGCTGAGACTTTACTTCGAGATCCTCCAGTCATACCGAGCCATTAGCATTTCCATCGGCATCCATCTATCGCTAAGACATTCAACTGTTGCCATGAGCTTTCATCGAGATCTCTTATGTTACTCCGTAGCCATACTACTATCGGCAAGACTCCACTTCCACTAAGACGTTACCCCGAATGCTCACAAGTCATACCGAGCACCAAAAAATAGTCAGAAAAACTTATGTCCATCGCTAAGACCTTACACCGAGACCTTTGTTCTACTCCGGGTGAATACCGTCGGTGAGACAATCCTTATCGATATAAGACATACCGAAACTCCAAGACTTTCGCCGAAGACTTCATATTAAACATTGTCGGCGAGACATACATATTGCTGAGAGCTCATAGCGAGCAACCAAGACTCTCCCCGATATCCAATTGAATGGCTCGTTGGCCAGAGATCTCCACGATCGGTGAGAGGTTATAACGAATAAACTGTCACAGCGATAGGCACCAAAGTAAATGCTTTCGATGAGACTCCTGCAAGGTCACAGTGACCTATACAATTCAACAAGGTTACTATTGCTAGTCGGCCAGACATAATGGATGTCACACCGACTTGGCTCCAATAGAGGTTACAGCCTGTGATGATTTAGGCACATATATCCAACAATCTCCCACTTGATGAAGATCACACAGGCACCTCCAGAGCACAACAAAACTTACTAAAAATCATGGGCACTAAGGCCCATTGAATTGGCACACCACCTGAACTTGTCTATGCTCATTGGCTTCATCAAAGCATCTGCAAAATTCTCTAGAGTATCAACCTTTTCCAAACTGACGTTTCCATCCTCCACCATATCTCGTACAAAGTGGTACTGTACATCTATATGTTTTGTCCTGGCATGGAAAGTAGGATTCTTTGCTAGACAAATTGCACTCTGACTATCACAAAAAATAGTTATTTTCCCTGCATCAAAACCAATGTTAGAACATAAACATTTTAACCAAACTGCTTCTTTACAAGCATGAGTAGCTTCCATGTATTCAGCCTACGCTTACTCATCCAACTCACTGCACCACCATTCAACATGAAAGTATATCCACTGGTGGATCTCCTGTTGTCAATGTCTCCTGCCCAATTAGAATCTACATATCCACAAATGTTGAGAGTCCTCTGTGATTCAACCAAGTTCCCATGGTAACACAAAGCAAAATCTGAAGTC
The DNA here is from genome assembly GCA_007258455.2 of Sequoia sempervirens. NCBI lineage: Eukaryota > Viridiplantae > Streptophyta > Pinopsida > Cupressales > Cupressaceae > Sequoia > Sequoia sempervirens. The sequence continues at coordinate 399,348,313 of VDFB02047230.1, forward strand.
CCCTTCAAATATCTAAACACTCTCTTCACTGCATCCCAATGTGTTCTTCTTGGATTACCCATAAACCGACTAAGAACTCCCACTGCTTGGGCAATGTCTGGCCTTGTACAGACCATTGCATACATAAGGCTGCCAACTGCACTAGCATAGGGTACACTGGTCATGTCCTCCATCTCAGTAGGATATTTGGATAGTCTTCAACAAATAGCTTTGTTCCCTGCAAGACTGGAACAACTAGCTGCTTGCAATCATTCAAACAAAATCTCTCTAGAACAATCTTGATATACTTACTCTAACTGAGCCAAATTTTTCTATTATTCTTGTCCCTGGTTATCTCCATCCCCAGAATATGCCTTGCTGCACCAAGATCTTTCATTTCAAACTTAGCAGACAATTGAGACTTAAGATCAGAAATCATTAGCTTACTATTGCCTATGAACAACATATCATCAACATAGAGAGCAATAATAAGAATTTGATCACTTTCAGCTTTGTAATAAACACAATGATCAGATTTTGATCTTACAAATCCCAAAGACAATACAAAAGTATCAAATTTCTAGTACCACATTCTAGGTGACTGCTTTAAACCATACAAAGACTTTTTTAACTTGCAAACCAATTTATCTTTATCTTTTTCAACAAACTGCTCAGCTGGGGAAATATAAATTTCTTCTTCAAGATCACCATGAAGAAATGTTGTTTTCACATCCATTTGTTTGACCTCTAAGTCATACACTACTGCAAGTGACAAAAGAAATCTGATAGATGTCAGCTTAGCTATAGGAGAAAAAATTTCCCCATAATCAATTCCCTCTACCTAGGAATAACCCTTCGCAACCAGTCTTGCCTTGTACTTTTCCACACTGCCATCCAGACCAATCTTCTTTTTAAATACCCATTTGCAGCCAACATCTTTTTTTCCTTTAGGCAATGGCACCAAACTCCAAATTTCATTCTTTTCTAATGATGCCATTTCTTCATTCATGGCTTCCAACCAAGAGTCTGAATCAGACATTCTAAATGCCTCTTTTATAGTCCTAGGCTCATCAGTGCTAGAAATTAAAGCATAGGCACAAGTAGAATCTATCAAAGAGAACCCATACCTATCTGGTTGTTTTCTTTCATGGGTTGACCTCCTCACTTGCTAAGGCTAAGGTTCTTCTTCTTCAGAACTGCTTGAGCTCTCCTCAGTTTCAGGCACATTTTGAATTTTCAATTCCTCTTTCTCTGGTGTAGGAGGAATTCCAACTACATCCTTATTGTTTTCTAACTTTGTCTCTGACTACAGATCCAAGGAAGAAGGCTTCAGCTCACGAAAGATTACACTTATGCTGTATACAACATTCTCTATATCAGGATTCCAAAGCTTGTATCATTTTATGCCAGTGCTATAGCCAATAAAAATACATTTGACAGCCTTGTTCTCCAACTTAGATCTTTTCTCATACGACACATGAGCATATGCCTCATAGCCAAAAACACGAATATGTCTTAAGGAGGGCTTCTTACCAGACCACGCTTCCAGAGGTGTTTTCTCAACAAGAGTAAAATTTGGAAAATGATTAATTAGGTAACATGCAGTAGATACAGCCTCAGCCCAGAACTTCTCCTTCAAGCCAGAACTACTGAGCATACTTCGTGCTCTCTCCATCACTGTCATGTTGAACCTCTCTGCAACTCCATTCTGCTGTGGAGTATAAGGTGTAGTCTTATGTCTTTTAATCCCATGGTCTTTACAATACCTCTTGAAATCATCAGAACATAATTCACCACCATTATCAGTCCTTAAATATTTAATTTTTCTTCCAGTCTGATTTTCTACAAGGTTCTTAAATTCCTTAAACCGACTGAATACTTCTAATTTACTTTTCAAAATATAAACGAATGTTCTTCTCGAATAATCATCAATGAATGACACATAGTATCTTGATTTAGACAAAGAAGGAACATTCACTGGACCAAACACGTCCGAATGAATATATTCTAGCAAACCAGAAGATTTATGAGGACTGGAATAAAATGAAACACAGTGCTATTTTCCATTTATACAATGCTCACAGAATTCAAATTCAAGATTACAATCTTCAAGCCCCTCAACCAGGTTTTTGTTCTTCAAGGTTTTTAAACCTTTTTCTCCTATGTGGCCTAGCCTATGATGCCAAAGCATAGTCTTCTCTACTGGAAGTTTTACTTCCATAGAGTTTACATAATTAGGGATATTTCCCTCTTTGCCTCCAGAAGTAGCCTTATGTGACTTTACAGAGACACTGTTACATTAAATAGCCTATGCATCCAGCTTGTACAGGGTACCAATTCGAGCACCTCTAGCCAGTGCCATTGAACCTCTACTCATCTTGCAGCCATTTCCAGAGAACGTGACTTGTACTCCAATATCATTCAGCTTACTGATAGACAATAGATTTTGAGCCAGACCTGGTATGTGCATAACATCATTAATTTCCTTTATTCTGCCATCAGGGAATTGAATTCTGACTCTTCCACAACCAACAATTTCCAAAGTTGAATCACTTTCCAAGTACACCTTTCCACCATCGTATTCTTCATACTTTGTGAACAATTCTCTATGAGATGTCATGTGGAAAAATGCTCTAGAATCAATCAACTAGACATCATCTGATGCTTGTGTAGCCAAGGCTGCAATGAAGGCATCTGCATCACTATGGGAAGAGTCATTGTCAGAAGAGTACTTCTTCTTCTTCTTCTCCTCTTTACAATCCTTTTGGACATGACCAGGTTGCCCATAGTTCCAACACTTCACCTTGGAATTCTTTCCAGGAGACTTTGATCTCCCTTCTGATTTTGATTTGGACTTCTTTTCCTTCTTCTTGCCTCTATCTTTCGATCTTCCTCTGACAGCAAGGGCCTCTTTCACCATCTCAGAAGATTTCCTTCTCATCTCTTCTGACAACAAAGAACCAACAACATCTTCCATCTTGAAGCTGGATGTTGTACTCTTAATAGCCATCACCAGATGATCCCAAGAGTCTGGAAAAGAACACAATAGAAGCATACAATGATCTTCTTCTTCAATTTTTACACCAACAGATGTTAATTGAGCAATCAACATATTAAACACATTCAAATGATCAGCTATAGACCCTCCTTCCTGCATTCTCAAAGAGTACAATTTCTTCCTTAGGAACAATTTACTCACCAAAGACTTCCCCTGATAAATAGACGCTAGTCTCTTCCACAAGGAAGAGGAAGTCTTCTCTTCATGCACATTGAGAAGAAAAAAAGTCTGCCAAACAGAGCCTTATCAACCCCTTAGACTTTCTATCTACAAGGTCCCAATCTTCTTGCTTCATGCCTATAGGTTTCACTCCAGACACAACAATCCACAGATCACGATCCACTAAGAGATCCTCCATTTTGAGTTTCCACAACTCAAAGTTGCTGCCATTGAACTTCTCTATTTCAATCTTTCTTGATGTGCTAGCCATCTCAATCTGTAATTAGAAATTGACAAACTTCTACACGACTCCCACTGAACAGAATTGACACAAAAAACCCAACGTACCCACAAGGATAACACAACTGGCCAGGCTCTCATACCACTTGTAAGGAAAATTAGATGCGGAAACAACTCTCCTAACGTCAAAAAATTAGGGAAGAATGCAGATATACCTTTTAACTTTTACAATTACAGTCCAATTGAGATGCACATGAAAGTAATAACAGAAACAAAGTATTTGACACACACATATGGACACCAGATATACATGGGAAAACCCTTACGGGAGAAAAACCCACCACACCAAAAGAAATCACTTTGTATTACAATAATAAAGATTACATACAAGTATCAGACTTATCTTTCTGATGTCTTATTTCAGCAACTTTCACCATGAACAATCTTTGTACAAAAACCTTCAACTTATAGTCTATATAGAATAGAATTCATCCACTGATAGAATTCGAACTGTTCATCCAATTGTTGATCGAACCAACCGAACCATCGAGCATCTACAACTGCAAGCTATATTCATGGTGTTTCTTGTTTGTCAAACTTCCTCTAAGAACTTTCACAATGAACTGTCTTCCAATGGTTCCCATTCGGCTCCTCCTATTCATCCACAAGATGCCACATCTGAAAGTCACACTTGGTCAAATGGCTTCAAGCTATGTTGTCATATCGGTGAGACACTAAATGTGTCTCCCTGATGCCAACACAGTAAACACTCGATATTGCAAAGACTCCATCCTATCACCAAGATGTTACATCGAGTCCAGAGAGCTATCACTCAGCTTTCGCCATGTCACCAAGACATATCACTTTTGCTGAGATGTCATATCGAAGCCTCAAAGTCACACAACCATGATTTTTCCATTCGGCAAGACTATCGCTCTTCAGTGAGACCACATACCGATATTCAAAGCCACAACAATCTCAACATTCCTATCGGCAAGACTTACCGCTTGCCAAGAGGCTACACCGAGATATCTTATGTTATACCGAAGCCATCAGCAGTCGCCAAGACTATCGTCCTTCGCTGAGACTTTACTCCAAGATCCTCCAGTCATACCGAGCCATTAACATTTCCATCGGCATCCATCTATAACTAAGACATTCAACTGTCGCAAAGAGGTTTCACCGAGATCTCTTATGTTACTCTGTAGCCATACTACTATCGGCAAGACTCCACTTCCACTGAGACGTTACCCCAAATGCTCACAAGTCATAATGAGCACCAAACAACAGTCAAAAAAACTTTTGTCTATCGCTAAGACCTTACACCGAGACCTTTGTTCTACTCTAGGTGAATATCGTTGGTGAGACAATCCTTATCGATATAAGACATACCGAAACTACAAGACTTTCCCTGAAGACTTCATATTAAACATTTTCGGTGAGACATACATATTGCTGAGAGCTCATAGCAAGCAACCAAGACTCTCCCCGATATCTGATTGAATGGCCTGTTAGCTAGAGATCTCCACGAGCGGTGCGAGGTTATAACGAATAAGCTATCACAGCGATAGACACCAAAGTAAAAGCATTCGACGAGACTCCTGCAAGATCACAATGACCTATACAATTCAACAAGGTTACTACTGCTAGTCGGCCAAACATAATGGATGTCGCACCGACTTGGCTCCAATAGAGGTTACAACCTGTGATGATTTAGGCACATATATCCTGTTGCCTATATTTCACCTACAGTTTAAATTAGGTAGGATGATCATATGTTAGATCTTCAGAGGCCAATGGAACATTTTCACGAGGGAAAAGATTCTACATCTGTGGCTAGGTCATAGGGAACTCATTGGGAGAAACTTCCCAAGGGAGGTTCAGCATAGAAATCATCTAAGGAGAAGGTCGGCAAGACATTTCAGAGGTCTCGCTGACTAGAAAGGTTTCCATTAAGTCTGAGTGCTTCAAACCAGGGATCCTATTGGAATGAGATCTCTTTCGACATATAGTCTCAGCGAGTGATGGCATCTCGCTGACAACAGTGAACCTTTGGTGTAGCTTTCAAGTTGGGGTAAGGTCTCCCCGACTCCTAATGTCTCGCTGACATATGAGGGGCCTCGATATGGTTGTCTTCGGCAGGAGTCCCGCCGACACAAAAGAACCCCTCAATATGACTAAGGGACTTCACCGGGATGTCTCTCTGACCATTAAAGTCTCACCGAAGTATATGGCTTCGGCATATTTGTGTTTTCGCCCTGAGGTTTCCCTAAAATGAAGATGTCTCCCTGACCGATAGAGAAGTAAATGCATCACCGGGGAAGATGGAGGATGTCGCTGGGAGGTCTGGCCGAGGGAGTGGAGTTACACCGAGAAGAAATGCTTTTGACATAGGTTGAGGCCTTCGCCAGGATGTCACGCTGAAATGAAGATGTCTCCCCGATAGGGAAAGGAGCCCGCTGAAGGAAAAAGTGTTTGAGTATGGTCTCAGTGACCCGTTAAAGTCTCACCAATATGAAGACCTTCGGTATAGCATTCCAAGTCGGAGAAAGGTCTCCCCGACTCGGTGATCTCTTGGGGAAAGGAAAGCGGAGCTCGAAAAGGTAAAATGCTGTTGGGGAGACACTAATGGTCTCTTTCTGATAGATGAAGTGAGGTCTTGCCAAGCTAAAGTGCCTTCGGCACAACCTCTTGCCGATCGGTGGGTGTCTCCCCAACCAGGGGGTTTTTGGCAGAAGCAAACAAGTGGGGGTCCCACCAATGAAACATCAAGGTATCACTAGGAGTTGGGGCTTTCGCCAAGAGGTCCTGGCGACTGTCCTAAAGTTTCACCGAAGTATATGGCTTCGACATATTTGTGCCTTCGGTATGATATCTTCCTGACCGGCGGGAGTCTTAGCAAAGTGAGGAGAGCTCGGGCAGATAGGGGGAGTTCGTCATGACATCTTAGCGACAGTTTGAGTCATGTCGATAGGTTGCAAAGGACATAATCACAGTGGTGAGACACTTTCAGTATCTTGCCGAGATGCGATTCTTTTCAAAAGAAGTTTCGACCGCCTACAGAGCCTGCGTGGAATACGCTTGACCAACTAGGAGGAGCTGAAGAGAGTCATGGAAGTCTGATCAGAATGAAGAATGTCAATGGGATGAATGCATCACGTATCTATTGTGAGCTCAGGGCATTCAAGGTGTTCAGCCGAAGTGGTTCGAATAGGACACGATGCCAGGGTCAGAATGAATGTGGTAGCTGTGAAATATCTGAGGAGGACTTCTCCGGGGATGACTCTTCATAGCAGGGACACGCAGGGTTCTGCATTTAATTCATCTAAGAGATCTAGGGAGAGATCTTTCCAAGGGCGGATATTTTTGTAAGCCCTAAGGGGCCGACACATTTTGATATTTAAGGCTTTTTTTCCTTTTTGTAGATAGTTGGAGTAATGCATCCAGAAGAGTTAGTGATTTTTAGCTATCCTTCCTCAACTGATGTATATTTTGCAACTCAATCAGAATCCAGAATGCAACGCAAAGTTTACCTTGGAAGCTAGTGTTCATGTTTGTACTGTTCTCATTTCTGTATCTTTCTTTTGATTATGCAAGTCTTTAACTGTGTTTGATAAATTCTGCACTTATATCTTAGAGTTGTGCAATTAATCTTTCCTTCCTAAGATGTGTATGTAGATTGAACCTGTTAATATTGATGCATAAGTCTAGAAGAAGTTTTGTTGAGCACATAAAACATTTACAGTTAGGTTTCCCAGTGTATGTTCATCCTGTTTTCTTTTCATAATTCCTCATCATTTCGGTGTATCACCTTAGATTTTAATCTTTATTTCATGTATTCCTTCTTCCTTTTCCTCCACAACAATCAGTAGTTAGGTGACACCAAAGGAAGCCGGCCTTCTCCAGAGGTTCATTTCAACTATAGGTGACCCATAGCCTTTAAATGATCCCATGTTTCTCTAGGAAGCTCAGTTTCAATCTCTGTGCATAGGGTGCATTTCTAGGTGACAACATATCCAACAACATTGGCAATCTTGATAACTCGCCAATCTTTGTCCAAGAGGGATTGGATAAGCATTTACTTGCTTTGATGGTTGTGATGAATAAATGTTCTAATGTGCATGAAGTGCATCGCCTCCATTGTAGAAATTTCCAATTGTATCATGAGGCACTTGAGGGGTCCAATGCCTTCCTATATTTGTGTATTCATCCTTATTGCAGAATTCTTCTAATTGTAACGGTTGTTGGTCCAATTGCAGCTTTTTCTTTTTCAATTCTTCAATTCCTCTTATCAACTGCTGCTTTTTAAAATACTCTTTTGTTCCATACACAAATTCCATTCTTCATCAAGTTTTTTCCAGAGTCGCCACCTACTTTTCCAAAAGTAGGAAAATGATTATTTTTTATCTTTTCCCCAGCATGATCACTTTTTCTAAAACTTTTCAAATTACAATTTTTTCCTCAATGACTCTACATGATGGTCTTCAACTGGATTTTCTGAAATAATCCCCAGTAGAGTCGCCAATTTGTTAGCTCTCAAAAACGCAGGCGAAAAGCGTCAAAAGGTTGCCAATCTCTTGGTATGTTTCAAGGTAATAGATAAGGTCAAAAGATTGAGACCTTCTACTCTCTAGGTGTTGCTATACCTTGGCGGGTGTACCTATATGAATGAAGCAGACTTAATGTTCTTATTCCTCTTGAAATGTTTTTCCCACAATGGAAAGTAGGAGTGGACAAATGAAATCAAATTTGGTAGAGATTGTATAGCAATATTCCAAAACTAAATCCTAATATGCTCACTTAACAGATGTAAAGAAAATGAATGAATCTAAATGGTGAAATGCAAAGACTAGTGCCTTATTAGGTATGCGGAGTCAAATGAAATAGAAATGGGCCACCTCTTTCTAGAAAACACTCAAATTGTTTGGCATATGTTTTGTTTATAACTTGTATAAACATGCAAGACTATGATTGTTAAGCTCTTCTTAATAATCCAGATGAATTTCCCTGATTACTGTGATCAACCAAAAGGATTTAATATTTTCTTGAAAGAACCAATTAATTAACCACACAAATACAACAAATTTGCACTAATAAATTGAAGATAAACTTGTTACATCAATTTAAACAACCGGAAAGCATCAATCTTGGAGACAACTTAGTAATACTTTCAATGAATACAACAGAGAATTGACACCAAAAATGAGCTGCCACATCAACTAATTTTCATTAATAACTCCATCTTGTAATCATGCATCGTAGCCTCTGTTTTGTGGAAATTTTATCCAACTATATATTATCTACCCTATCTACTATATATCTAATTTCTAATGTAATTCATCTCCTCATTTACAATTGAAAATGGATATTTTTATATCTACATCTGAAAAGACACATCCTTTCGCATTCACATATCGGAAATCAAATGTATCGAGCCTTTTGATAATACTCGCCAAATATTCACTGTGAAATCTTGTTGTTGGGGAGACGTCCCACAAATCATACTTTGTTTTACCGAGAAACATCCCTTTGATATTATCTAGTCACTGAGACATAGTCCTTTTCTCACCGATTCAACAAAATGTCGGCGTGACAAAGCGGGTTGGCAAGAGTACAAGACCCCATGCCGATAACCCTTGGTAGAATCCCATTGTGCATTGTCAACGAGACTCGATGCACTCGCCAAGACATTACATTGAAAACCTTTCGATAAAATCCTTCTGTGTTTTGTCGGCAAGACTAGAGCCATTCGCTGAGAGCTTACTCCGATGCATTTGAGTCTTACCGAGATGTTCTTTTTGTTGTCGGTCGGTAAGACACGCCCCATTCAATGAGACCACATACCAAATACAATTTGTTTGGCCGAAGTTCTTGGTCGTTCCATGCTAATCGGTGAGACACAAAGAGTTCACCGAGACTTCACCACGAAGAAAATCTCTCACCGACATGCTCCTTCTATCGCCGGTCGGTGAGACAATAAGATCTCGCCAAGACCTCATCCTGAATACCTTTAGTCTGGTTGATATATCTCCACATGCGCCTATTGGTGAGACAAAATGCGATCGGTAAGACCTTGTGCCCAGGATAGCCCCCTTTGCCGATGGACGAATTTTCTCTTATCGCCGAGACAATGATTTGTGTCACGCCGAAATGTGCTGCAGATGATCCTGATCGGTGTGACACCAAAGAAGTCTTGCTAATAGACCTACAACAGATATATATTAGCAAAAATACATAATGGGTCAGGGAGACCATGATAATCTCATGTCGATATGGATTATAATGTGAAATATTCAGACTTAGACGGATTTTATGGGACCACATGGCCAAATATGGGGAAAATGTGCTTATGGTAGGACTTATTTGGAAACTTATGAGTATGAACAAAATGTAAAATCATCAAAATTTTACAGTTCTAACAAAAGCAATGATTCAAAAAATTTAAGAGCTACTCCTGAAATAGGGGAAATGTTGATGATGAGAAAGACAGTGTTGAAGGAAGAAAAAGAGGTAGAACCATTGCAAAGAAGGAGCCTCTTCAAGACTACTTGTAAATGCAAGAACAAGGTATGTAGAGTTGTCATTGATTCTGGCTCAACTGAAAACATGGTGTCTAGAGATATGGTGTGTAAGTTGAATTTGAAAAAAATTCATCATGAGTTACCTTATAAAGTGTCATGGTTAAGTGATGGACAATCTTTGTTAGTGAATGAAAGATCAGTTGCTGATTTTCAGATTAGGGGTTATAAAGATTATGTAGTTTGTGATATTCTTCCTATGGATTGTTGTCATTTACTCCTAGGTAGGCCCTGGAAATATGACATGCATGCATTGTTTGATGGAAGAGAGAACACATACACTATAGAGAAGGATGGATGCAAGTTTGTTTTGACTCCTTGGGTGGAAGATGAGAAGGGTAAGGAAAAGGTAATCATGTGTGGGAAGAAATAATTTGTAAATTTTGTAAGAGAAGACAAGAAGATTGGTGTTATAGGTGCTTCAAAGGTTGTGAATGTTGGGACAACAGATGAGAAAGTTGCTTCAAGTTTGTTGACAATGAATTGGCCTAAAAATGTCTTGGTTGGTGAAATGGTGTGTCCATTGGTTGAAGGTAAGGTTGGAAAGTGTGAAGAATCTGATAGTATAGTGAGTACTAAGAATTATAAACATGCTAGTATAGAAGTACAAGTTACTGGTAAAGAAAAAGGACTGATGATAGTGAACGATAAACAGATTGGACAAGACAATAAGGGCATATTCAAGTAGGAAACTATGGAAAATGGAAAGATAGTGCAAGGTACCACTAAAAATTGTTTTTGTGCAGATATAGAAGAAGGAATATAGTCGGATTTTGGTCAAGGAGTAGGTGAGAGACCATTATCAGGCTTGAAAACGAAGATGGAGACAAATTCATAAACAAACAATGTCAGAGATGCAGGGTAGATTGAAAAAAATTAGTATGTAGACCAGTGGAAGGTGATTACAAACCAGAGGTATATGCTTGAAGCTTGGAGTAGTTGGTACAAGGCCCAACTCATGTGGCATGAGTTTTTTCAGTAAGGTTGTATGGTGCAGGAGCACCTAACCCTTATTTGGAAAAAAATGATGATTTGAGGTTCGTCAGTAGGTGAAACTAGGTGGTTGGAATAAAATGAGTCTTTTGTGCTAAATAAGGTCTTGTGAGACCATTCTATAGGTAATGAGTTGATTTTGAGTTATTTAGAGTTGATAGGTTGGTAGTTTTGCAATCTTGTACAAATTGTCAAAAATTGTCAAATTTGTCTTTGTAGCCTTTGGTGGTAAATTTATGAATTTGTAAAAGTTTATGTAAGATTGGTGTTCTAATATTTTAATAAAGCTAAAAAAAAGTCATTTGAGAGTTTTTTGGGGTCATAGGTGTTTAGGAGTAAAAAGTTGCACAAAAGTGTAATGGTGTCAACAAAAAGTGTCAAAAATGCAACTTTTTAAGAAGTTGAAAGGTCTTAAAAGTTGGAAAGGTAGTTATGAATGTTTGGGATGAAATATTTATAAAATTCCTCTCCATGACTCAAAAAAATGTTGTTGAACATTGGTTTGAGAATTCAATACCAAGAACAACATTTTTCCTTGCATTTTTATGGTTTTCCAGCCTTTCTTCATTATGTACAGCCTACACAGCCTGTGTTATGCTTTGAAATCAATTCAAAAGTGTGGTAGTATAAGTTATCTTTCAAATTAATATATTCTGAAGGTCTAAAATTGAGTTTGGAGTGATTTCTCATCATTTTATTGCTGCTACCTTCTTATTTTCACAGTTTTTGGTGTTGAGAGTCATCTAAAATGGCGAAATGACCCATTCCACTTTTTGTACTTGTTTGTGACTCATGGAATGGGTCCAAAATACTGTAATATAGGTTCTTGCATGGTCTGGTAGGAAAGGATAGCATTTTGTGTGAAATGGAGTGATGCCCTAGGGTAAAAAGTGCATTTTTCCTTATCAAAATGATGGGTGGGATTTGATGAAATGTTGATGGAACTATTCATGTGAGTGATTTTTGAGTTTTTTCAGGTTGAATTTGAGGTGTTGGACATTTTGGTTTGGTCTCGAAAGGCCGTGAGTCATCATTTTCAATAAACCCTATGGTATTTGCTTGAAAATTGAGGGTTTCTTGGATCATCAGCCTAAAAGGCTTAAATATGTAAATTGATCAAGTGTTTTGGTGTTTTGTAACAAATTCAATGACTTTCCAAATATTTTGAGTGAAAAAAAAGAGTTTAGGAAGTACTTCCTTTGTTAAATGGGGCTAATAGGGTGCCTAAAATAGGGGTAGTTGATTGGTTTTCAAAATTGTTGCAAAGAACCTTTGTGAGATCTTTTGAGATATTGTTTAGGGATCTATGCTAAAGCTTGATTGATGTTTTGATGGCCTTGTACAACCTTCTTCATGAGATTTTGTGTAAATTTGAGTTTGGAGGGTTACAAGCCTATTGATGTTGTTTTGGTCAGTTTGAGAAGAATAATGTTCAAGGGCAGATTTCTAGTTTTTGATTGATCAAATTAAGTTGGATATTGAGTTTCTCCACCTTGTATTGCATCAGAAAGGTATTAAGTGCTTACAATTTTATGGTATTTTGATTTAATTGTTTATCAAGTTAGAAAATTAAATATTACCAAAAATGATTTGCTCAAGAAGTATAAGCATCGAGTTTGGGATTTAATTGAGGATTTTGATGCTTTCAATCTACTTTCTATTCCTAGAAATTAAAATAAACATGCAGATAAGGTTGTTGCCATAGGATCTCAGTTTGATATTCCAAATGAAATTCATGTAACATAGTGGTACAATAGTATGTGAAAGTTGTTAGGCCATTTGTAACTGATAACAATGTGAGTTGGTAGGTTTTTGATAGTGATGAGTAGATTATAAGTTTTCTAATTGCAGAAGCTAAGTTTGCAGCTGAAAACCAATAAAAGTAGCAACAATAGTATGACAACCAGATTGTGCAGTTGAAGTCAAACAAGTTACCCAAGGGTTTGGTAACATTGGAATATGTTTTTAATTCAGATGACCAAGTGAGGAAGGAAAAATGTAGTATGACTATTAAGCAAGAGCACTATGATCCAATTGAGATATTCAAGGGTAAGCTTCTCAAACTAGGAAAGTAAGCTTCTCAAACTGGGAAAGGTATGTACTAAAGAGGAGCAACAAGCTTTCATTCTATTATGTCAAGAATTTAGTGATGTGTTTTCTTGGGAATATAAAGATTTAAATTTTTTTTTACCCTGAGCTAGCTCAACACATCATTGAGTTAGAGCCCAATGCAAAAATAGTGAAGCAAAACAAAGGCCTCTTAACCCCAAGCTTGAGCATCTTATGAAAGATGAGTTGAATAAGTTAATTGAGAGTAATATAATCTTTGCTATTAAGCATACCTCTTGGGTTTCTAACTTAGTTCCAATTAGAAAGAAAAATGGTGAGATTAGGCTTTGTGTTGATTTTCATGATTTGAATAAAGCCTCTCTCAAGGATCACTATCCACTCTCTTCAATGTAGCATATTTTACAAGTTGTTTCTGGTTATGACAGATTTTCTTTGTTGGATGGATATTCAGGTTATAACCAGATCTTGGTGAAAGAGGAGGATCAATATAAAACTACATTTACCACCAAATGGGGTACCATGGCATACAAAAAGATTCCCTTTGGTTTGTCCAATGTAGGGGAAACATTTCAAAGAGCAATGGACATGGCCTTTCATGGCCTCATGAAAAAAAAAAATTGGTGTATCTAGATGATATTAAATTTTTTTCAAAATATGCTAATGAACATTTTAATCATTTGAGGTAGATTTTTCAGAGATGTAGAGAGTTTGGGATTTCTCTTAACCCAAAGAAGTGCATATTTTCTATCCATGAAGGTAAGCTCCTTGGAAACATTGTCTCAAAACATGGTATTTCCATTGATCCATAAAGAGTTTACGTCATTTTTGAGTTACCACTACAAGCACATAAGAAATGCTTACAAAGATTTCTTGGTAGGATTAACTTTGTGAGAAGGTTTATACCCAATATTGTAGAATTATTGCAGCCTCTCACAGCTATGCTTAAGAAAAATGTACCTTTTAGTTGGACTAAGGAAGGTAAGAGAAGCTTTGAGCAAATAAAAGAAGCCCTTGGAGCTACCCCAACCCTCATTAATCCTAACTATGATAGAGATTTCATTTTATATGCTTTTGGAGGTGTTGACACCATTTCAGCTATGTTGTGCCAGCAGAATGATGAAGGCTTGGAGCAGCCTATGGCATTTTTCAACCAAGTATTGCATGATTATGAGGTAAAGTTCTCCTTTATTGAAAAGCATGTGTTTGATGTTGTTAGAAGCCTAAATTTTTTTAGGCATATGCTCTCTAACAACTGAATTCAATTGTTGGTTTCCCATTCAACTGTTAATGATTTCTTGCTTAATAGAGATATGAATGATAAAAGGGCTGGTTGGATAACTAAGGTGATGGAATTTGATGTTAATATTAAAGTTACTAAGCTTGTTAGGGGAAAAGGTTTGTGTGAAAATATTGTTGAAAATGGAGAAAATAGCCAAGAAGAGGAGGAAAATGTTGAAACAATGCTCAACAATGAAGAGCAAGCTACTGGTTCAACTCCTAATACAAGCTGGGTGTAGCAAATGATCCACTATTTGCAGACTAGTGACTACCCTAATGGTTTGGATAGGGAAGAAAGAAGGTACTATAGAATACAATTCATTCCCTATGTTGTTATTAATGGTGTTTTATATAGAAGGGATTTTCATGGTGTTCTACTAAGATATATTGAGCTTGATCAGATAGATTAGCTGCTAGAGGAGTTTCATAATGGGCCTTTAGGAGGCCATTTTTCAGCAAGGAAAACAACCCTAAATATTATGAGGGTCAGTTACTACTAGCTAGACTTATTCAAAGATGCATTTTTTGGGGTTAGAAGATGTGAAAAATGTGCATTGTTTGCAGGTAAGCAAAGGATTGCAGCCTTGCCTCTACACCCCATTCAGGTAGAACAATCTTTTGCTAAGTGGGGCCTTGATTTGATTGGACCTATTAACCCACCTTCAACTATAGGCCATAGGTGTATTCTAACTACAACATATTACTTTATGAAGTGGACTGAGGCTGTTGCTTTGAAGGAAGCAAATGAAACTTCTATTTTGAATTTTTATCAAGATTTGGTACTAGATTTGGAACTCCTGATTCTATTATTTCTGACAATGGATTAGCTTTTATTGGTTTAAGGATTTTTTATTGGTCTATAACAAATAACATCTTTTTGAATACATCATATAATTATTACCCATAGCGTAATGGGCAGGAAAAATCCACTAATAAAAATCTAATTAAGATCATTAAGAAGACCATTGAGGACAACTAGAGAACATATGGCATGAATAGTTGAAGTTAGCCCTTCAGGCTGATAGGATAAATCTTAAGAGAGCTATTGGTTGCTCTCCTTATGTTCTCACTTATGGTAAAGAGGCCAAGTTACCCATTTATGTTCAATTACCAACTCTAAATTTCATTAAGGAACTTGATCTTTTAGAGGAGCAGCTTATGGAACAAAGGCTTGCATAGCTAATGGAGTTAGGGGAAACTAGAAAAGAAGCATTGAGAAAGCTTAAAATCCATCAAGCTCAGATGAAGAATTATTTTTACAAAAGAGAAAGGCCAAGAGATTTCATTGTTGGTGATTTAGTTTTCAAGTGGGATGAGCATAGAAGCAAACCTAGGAAGCACTCCAAGTTTGAAGCAACTTAGGATGGACCCTGTGTGATCACAGAGTGTAAGGAACATAATTCCTTCTAGCTTTCCAAGTTAAGTGGAGAGGTGTTTCCTATCCCAGTTAATGGGATCCACCTCAAACATTGCCTCTAAAGATAAGTTCTACATTTTTAAAATAGTAGATTAGTGTTGCTGCTAATAAGTGCTTAAGGCACATTTTTTCAGTTATTTTTTTCCCTAAGTGCTACTGTACATGTTCTCTAACCACCAGGGCCTTTTAGTTTTCTTTCAGTTGGTTCAGTTTGGTTTTCTACTATTGTTTGGAGTAGTTTTCTATTGAGTTTCATGGTTTTCTGAGTTTGAGAAGGGGTAGATTTGACTCCACACCTAATGAATTGTTTAAGGCAACTGGTCTATATGCTTAGCATGCAATAATTCAGCAGAAATCAATAGAAATTTGGCCAAATTTTCATCTATAGATTGATTTGGCAGAGCTGAAGTAGTTTCATTATATTAAAGGTGAAAGGATTTTAACACATTTTTGCTTTGCTTAACCATTTCATATATTAAGGTTTGAAAGAAAGAGTTCAGTTGTTAATGTGCAATGTGTTTCAACAAAAAGAAAGAATTTAATTTTTCATTCAATGCTTTGTAGCATAAAGGAGAATACATGAATTATAAGAAGTTGCTTCATTCATTTTTCAATGCTTTCATTCATTTTACAATGTTCATTCCTTTTGCAAAATAAGTATACATAGAATTGTACAAGTGTTTCATTCATATTCATTGGAAAGAAAGGAGTAATCAAATGTCCTACAGAAGGCATGGGAGCAGCTTAACCAATACAACATAAGGAATATACTATGCATCTAAAGATAAATAAATGAAAAGAAGCATATAAGAAAAGACATATCCATCATTGCCTAATTAAAGTCTTGAGTTGGTCTTCACTACTGCTAGCCCCTCCTCACTCTCGATCTTTGAGTGAACCTACATCATGATAAGAGAATTGTTAGAGCTCTAGATATGAACCTTCCTATGTGCCCTATATATAGAAATATAGTACATTTCCTATGATGCATTGAGTTAGTTGAAAAAATATCAGATGCATGCAAGAGAGCCTGGAAAATAAAACATCATAGGAGCATTGAGTTTCACTATATTTTTTATCTAACATGTTTGTTCACTGTGCAGGTATAGGTGAAATCATGTTGTTGATTCATTTCTAAAGACATCATAACATGTGGTGAAAAAATGGGCTCCCACAAGAGTTGAGCCCAACATGCTGCCCCTAAATCTCAAGAGGGGAATGAGATAGGAATTCATATTCATAATGCTCAAATAGAAATAGTTTCAGCTGAAGTAGTAACTCATAAAGTGATTGTAAGAGCCTTAGATTCATTGCTCATTCATGACAATCAGTTCAGAAGTGTAAGGAAATGAAAATCATAGATGAACAATGGGCTATTTGAATGCTTAAGAAAAATGCAGAACAAAATTTAAATGCATCATTTCTTCATTGGAGGAGTCTTGTTTGCAACAAGTTTTCATGCTATCATTGTTTTGTTTCATGGAATAGTGATTGTCATCATGTTTCATATCTTTTATTGCTACCATATATCAAAGTTTGTTGCTAGTTGTGTTATTTGAAATTGCTAAAGACAGTTATCAAGCATGTACTGCAAAGGAATGTAGTGTTCATGATGATACAACCATTAAAACAATATAAGAAGCATAAAGGCAAAGTATATGGTGAACAAGGCCAAATTTTGTCAATTGTTGCTTGGGTAAAAACTCAAAGCTATCCTCGACACCTGGTAAAGTTATGGCTAACAATAGGATCTACAAGCCAAGGAAGTTCTTCATGGATGAAATTGGGAATAAAATTCCGAATGGAAAAGAGACTAGAAAAGTATAATTTGATGAAAATCTTGCAACGTTCAAGTTAATGACTAAGTTTTTGTTCATTGTTATGATGGGAAAGATTCTAAATAGTCATCTCAGAATAAAGGATTTTACTATGATTTTGAGAGCATCTTCTATACAAAAATTTGTCTTAGATCAAATAAATGAAGCAAAAAATTGTGAAAGATCCAACAATTTTGAATTTGAAACAATGGTGTCTTATGTATAGAATCCCCCTATGATTTTCTCCTAGAATAAGGTATAACAATTTATAATTTGAAACAATGGTATATGAACAACTATTTATCCTATCTGTTATGCTACAACAATTAACTACAGGTTAGAACATATCCATATCAACATAAAATTGCAAGTGCAATTTACTTCAAAATCTGTTGTGGTAATTGCATTGTAAGGAAGTTTTCACTCCATGAACATTCTCTGTGCACATTAGTATGTCTATTATTATCTCAATCTCCTTTGTGATCAAAAGAATAGTGAAGTTCATTGCATAACTCATGACCATTTTGCAGTGCTTTGATCGAGTGCTCTTTTACTTCTTACTTGTGTTTTGTGATCAAAAGAATAGTGAAGTTCATTACATCTCATGACCATTTTGTAGTGCTATGATCCACTGCTCTTTTACTTCTTGCTCACTGTGTTCTCAATCACCATGTGCAAATGACTTAGAGGATAGATCTTTGTCACCATTTGATAGTAACTTTCATTGTTTTTGGACTGTTTATTATGATTCAATCACTGTTTGACAGTGTTCTTCCTTTCTCAGTCCTATAGGACAGAGGACAATTCATAGTTTGCAACTCTCTAACAATGGTAAATAGATACAATAGAGATATTTAAAATTTTAGAAGTGGATTTTTTTTGAATTGCTAAAGCCCATTTATTAGTTTTATAACTTAAAATTATTTAAGCTATTTGAATAGCTAAACTTCATATTATAAATCTTTAAAGTACAATAGAATCGAGTACTTAAAATGATTACAGAGAAGCTGAATGAAATTTAGTAAATTACTACTGATTTAGCTTTTCCTTTTGTGTGTTTACAAGGTTATTTCCTCCAGCATTGTTAGGCCTATTTTGGATTCTATGGAAATGATAAAGGCAGTTCCACATCCAGGTCTAAATGAGGTGATGAACCATCCTTCTATGATGAAGTTTGTAGGATACACCCAAGAATAGATCTAAAAATATCAAAATTTTAAACCTTTAGATCTTTGAGATTGTTGCAGATTTGATTTGATTTTTGTACATCTAGACAGATCTAAAAAAGTGTTGCTTGAAAATGATGTAAATGAAAATGTTATTTTTTCATAATACTAAGAGTATTATTTTTCAATTGCACAAATTTTTTTTGTCTACCTTAAGATAACCATTAAAATTATCATTTTGTTAATCATAATATTTCATTGTATATTTGTATTTTGTTAGATTGTATTGGATAGTTAATGGTTAAGTTAAAAAAAATAAAAATTCAGCATAATATACTTTCCATGTACTTGTTTTCATCACTTCTAAATCTAAATTTTTGTTACTTTTTGTGATTATCAAAAATAAAGATGATTTTAGTCTCTATGAAATATTTTCATGAATGTTTGAGATCTCTACAAGGTGATGAAAGAGGTCCTAGGGTTTGGTAGGGTTTTGAGTATTCTTATTATTTTGATGGTAATGTTGTCACTAAGTTCTCTCCTTGCACAAATATAGTCACCTGAGAAACTGCCATGATGCTCTTGGCTGTAAATTACTTTGTTCTCCCTACCTTCTCACTACAAGTCTGATTCTTCAACTCTACCAATTTCCCTTCCATATCAGTGTCTTTTCATGCTCTTGCATCTATTCTCTTATGAATTTATTCTTACGACTCTGAAAGCTATCACTAGGTCTATTATGACTGTTAGGTCTTTGAGGGTATATGATTTTCTACTATGAACTCTTAGATTGTCATACTTTTGATGAAAATTCTCCAAGGATGTTTTCTCACTGACTTAACTCTATGTATATTCTCCATTATGCATTGAAAATTCATGGTTTCTAGTTAACTATTTATTGGTGTAACCACTGTCATGTTTCTTGGGACTGTCATTCCTATAGGATAGTTTCCTTATAGATCTAAATGTAATTTAAAATGTGCCCATAAATAATGACAAGTTTTATAAGACTGTTGTGTCAAGGTAGTAGATGGTCATGAAAAATTTCATAAGACTATTGTGACAAGTTTCATAATACCACCATACCGCAAGAGCCAAGAAGAAACAGTACAGTGTAGCGGTAACATCCTGCATTACCACAAAGACCGAGCAATAACAGTGCATTGTAGTGGTAATATCCCACATTACTGCAAAGGTCGAGCAATAATGGTGCAGTGTAGTGATAACATCCCACATTACCACGAAGGTCGAGCAATAATGGTGCGGTGTAGCAGTAACATCCCACATCACCACAACGATCATATCAAAATGGTGCAGTATCACGATTAAACTATAAAAAGAAATCACATTTCTTTGAGACATTTTTTTGAAACAATTTTTTTTCCTTATTTATATTGCTTCCACATTTTGATGTATGTCTAGCAGGGCACTTGTAACTACAACATATGACAAAAAAATCCCTACTGTTATACTTTGATGGATGTCCCTTCGTTATTACTGGATATCTGATGTAGTGCACATTATTATAGTGCAAGCCTATTTTTCATATTGTTTCATTTAGCATCTCTAATATTCTCGACAAGAACATTGTCCCTATTTAAAATGATGGAAATGGCTCACATTTCTCAGAACAATTTCTCTTGGAACAATAGTGGAGATGAATTTAGATGCAGTGTGAAAATCAGAACATACTCGAAGGTTCTTAACAACTCTAATAGTTGTACTAGGGGCCATGTTTAACAAACCAAATGCAATTGCTAACTTTTCACTATGGTGGCAAATAAATGATTCTTTTTTCTTCTATTCCACAACATTGAATAAAAGTCTTGAATCTAGAAATACCCTACTGCCTTAATTTTCCAAGCCAATTTCTCCAATTTTGCATAGATCTCCCATGTTTGTGGATGTGATCTATCTCCTACACAAAAAATCATGTACCATTTTATGCCCTTCAATCTAACTACATGTAGGTATCTTTTTAATTCCTCTATCTTTCATCAATCTCCTTACTATTTGAACCTCACCACACCTGCCCGCTTCTGCATAGATGTTTTAGAGAAGAACATAAATTGCAACATTTTTAGAATCCAACTAAAAAATAAGTCTTGCTAGAATACTTAGCCTATATTCATATATCATCCACAGGAACCAAAGGTTTAACTGGCATCTCAGTAATAATGTTTAGGGTATCCTCAAGATAGCTAGCACGGGCATGAAGGTAAACCATGCACACCTAATGATCAACTATATACGTAATGCAATAAGGGTTACTGACATGTGAAGTATGTGCAGCCCTCATCCACTAAACCTACATGACTGCATGCATCTAGAACACAAGAAAAGCTTACAATGTTGGTGTTCCAGAGTGCTTCATTAATTCAAGGGTTTTGAGAGCTTCCTTCCAAAATTCATTTTGTGCACATTCTAAAATCATATCGTTTCATTCCATGAGATGAAATCTCTTTGAGGCATTTTTTCAAACAATTCATTTTGTACTACATTTTGGTGTCAAATCTTTGGTAATTATGGTTAGTTTCATTACATTCAAATTCTGTATTCTAGGAAATTATATATAGTAAATAGATTGATGGTTGTTTGGATAGTGAAATTAGCTCTCTTAGAAATTAATTGAAATATCTAGAAGGATTATTTTAATTAAAGAGGATTTTGTGGTTATTTTTGTAACAATGATTTTATAGTGCAGCTAGCTTGCTATTTTCATTCAAAATACAGTCATCAAAGTCAAGCACACACCAAGAAGATGGTACTCTACTTCAAACCCTCAACCTCACTTACTTTAGTCAGCTTACATGGGGATATTAAGGAAGTTGGTAAGAAATTAATATATATCATTTTTTGTTTGTGAAGGAGAATCCTATGATATTTAATATGCCAGTGGATCAATATCTGGTTTCTTAAGTAAAGATGATGTCACAGTTGGGAAACTTGTTGTGAAACATCAGGTTAGTAATTTTTGGATGTTAAGGCTTCCCAGTTGGATATCAAAGATCTTTTCTCATCAACTTAATTTGTAATTTATGTATAAATGGATTCTTCCATGGTGCAAGTCTTTAATCAAACAACACATGAACCAGGGTTGACATTTTTATTGTCTAATTAAGTCGAATGGCATTCTTGGGCTTGGTTTCCAGGAATTTTTTGTTGATAATTTTTTTCCAGTCTTGTTAGTGTTGATAGCCTTCATTCTATAATATGAGCATATCACCTTTCTTAAACTTTCAACAAGGTTATGAAATTAAGGGTTCAATATGCATATTTTAGGCCTATGTTGAATACTCTATTTAAGGCATTTGTTAACAAGGCTACAATTTTTTAATTGATTTATCTTTCTGTTATTTTTGGAGTACTTTTGTAAACTTGCAATATACAATGCACTTTTATTCTTTTTGAATTGAGACTAATAGTAATTTTGTTGGTTGTATTGAGGCACAAATTCATTCATGGCAGAAAAGGCAACACCCTATTGCTCATATCAGATGGCACGTTGCATATAAAGGAGGAAATATTCTAATTGGGTTATTGTTGACTGCTTTGAACAAGATAGCTTCATATATGGGACATGATCAACACTCTCCTTCTTGGATTCTACACGTTACAGCTTGCTCCAGGAATATTTCCCATGTAGAAGTTTTAAGAGATGAAAGGGGCATGTTCTTGCATTGAAGGGCTTCAAACATGTGTTTCCATCATTGAAGAATTTTTTTGGAGAAATTTATTTCTTGCAGTCATTTTTGTGCAATATTGTAACTCATATTTTCAGTCTTATGACTAAAAATAACAATTGTAATACTCTATTTCTAAGCCGTAATTAGAACACCTTTCTTTTATTAATAAATTCCACCGATTTTTCCTTCTCAATGGCTATCTTATTGTGTGCAATTGATGATTTTTGTGTATTTTTGTGTTTTATGCTTAAATCCTCAAATATCAGTCAATTAAAATGACTAACTATACTACTAATTGACATCAGTTAATAATTAAATTGACTAAATATACTACCAATTGATAGAAATCAGTGAATAGTGAATAAAAATGACTAAATAAGTGACCAATTAACAACAATCAATGAATAAATATATCAGTGAATAAAAAATGACTAAATAAGTGATCAGATTACAACAATCAATGACTAAATCAACAACTAAATAAGTGACCAGTTAAATATATTAGTGAATAAAAAATGACTAAATAAGTGACCAGACTACATCAATGAATGATTAAATCAACGACTAAATATACTACCAAATCAATCAGTCAAAATAACTAATAAATGACTAAAACTAGTTTAGTCATCAATCTGGTCGCATTATATATGACTGGCAATAAACTACTAGTGGTCAAGTGACCAATTGTAGTCATTTACAAGCAATTTTTAGTAGTTTTTTCAGTAGTTTATTGATGTTTCTATACTAGTGAAAACTTACACTCCAACACACTACTGAAACCCCAAATAACTACACACAACGCCCAATCTTAAAACATCAATTCTAGACAGAAAAATACATTAATGAAATTCTTCTAATACAAATATATTTTCTGCATATAACAAACAAAACAAACTAAAAACCAAAATCTAAACTTAACACACTACACTACTCAACTCTAGCCAACTATTTGACAAAATGAACAATAACTTTAAATCCTTTTAGCACTACTGCAAATTCTAGATGAAATTTCCTTTGGAGACCTATAAACGCATTTCCTGCAAGTCTCTATCTCCCTGGTTTATCAACCTGGAAGATCACTCCTTCAATGGTTTCTCTACCTTTGAAGAAGAACAACATAAGCATGTAAAATTAGTCAAGTAGAATGCTCGAAAATGCAACAAAAAATAAATATATATCAAAAACTTTCCCCACCAAACATGGACACTAAAATCAGATGCCCAAAAATGAGGATGCTTGCATTCCAAGAAAGAACCCTTATTTCCAAGTGTGCCTTCATCATAACTCCACTCCAAATTTGACTTTCTAAATTCAACTATTGTCATGCACCCAATTAAAGCCAATTTCCATAAAAATTTCACTTTTCAACTTGGTCCCACCAACATTTTATAAATATTTGTTTTCCCAAAATGATTTAAATGTGATTAGGACAATATAAATATTTATTTTTCCAATGTCCCATGTGATCCTTCTTGACTTACTATTTTGGGATGGTGGAAACTTACTATTTTTAGTAAGTAATATTTTTGGAAAAAGGGAAATTACAAGTCCTCCCTTCTAAAAATTTCTTTCCCTAAAGAAATTGCAACCATAATGCTGCATAATGCTCATACCAAAATCATAAAACATGCCAAAATACATATTAATCCCTAATCCTATACCTGTTAAGAGTTGCATTCTTTTCCAAAGAATATTGTGCCTGGTAATTTCATGGATATGAATTTTAATATGCAACATCTTACTGCATATTACTTGATGTTTTATAGTTCTCCTTCTATTTTTTTCAATCAATAACCTCCTCCTTTCAACTCCTTCCTAGAGTTGTGTGTGCACTGTCACTAAGAAAAATATACAAGAATCTCTTGCAACCATTATCAAAGACATAAATATGTTTTATGTAGCATATAGGATGGTTAAAACAAAAAATATATCCTTCACAATAGTGGATACCAATCTTGGAAAAAAATTCCTTCATTACTTTGGAATCATGGAGACACTTCCTATAGGATATATCACAAATTGCTACCAATATTGCCTCTATTTGAAAGATGCTTGATATAGCTTTAGTATCTGATTTGGAATAGTAATGGTGCATATGAAGAATATAAAATGTCACCACATAAAAAAATTCCAAACTCCATGAAAATCTGAATATTGATATTGCAACACAAAGGCCCTTCTTATGGAAGACTATGCACTTTCTGAATCCTTCCACAAGCACAATATGATCTTCATATAAAATTTTAAACATGAAAGTAGAAAATAATTTTATGAAATGTTCAACCATGTTAGATAACTTACTAGAATTCTTGATATCTTCCACCTTGAGACACTTTCAAAGAAATCTCTCACTGCAATACAAATATTGTGTTGGATTTCTAGCTAGAAGTGCATTGTCATTTGGCAACTTGAATTTAAGGCTTTTGAAACATTTATTTATTTTATGGGTTTGATTATTTTTGTTATTGGGATAGTTATAATGGACTTTACAATCAATTCCATAGCCAATACATCTTTAAAAAAAATATCTTTCATTCTCCTTAACATTGTTGAGATATATAACATGAAACTGCATAATTGAAGACCCAAACATTACCTCAATCTATGAGTAAACATTTTTAGCCTCTTGGATTGGACTATAGGATCCAAAAGATAGAAGAAAAGTAATAATACAATAGAAAAATTTGTTCCATTATACTCTAAACTCCCAAGAGATAAGCAACAACATTTTCAATTGGAAGATAATAAACCCCTAAAAATCATCTCACACAAACTTGACTTTCTTCACATTTCCATTTAAAATGTTAGTGGCCAAAAAATTGTTAAAATAATAAACCATGATGGAGATACCATGTCCTGCATGGAAGGAAGAAAAATACCATGAAGTATTCATTATGAAAAAGTCATCCTTCATCATCCTTTGTAATCCCACACTTGAAACTTTGAACTTCATTTTATCAAATTTCTTGAAATCCACTCTTTGCACTAAAAACCAAATATTTCTCTTTCTTGAAACTCCATACTCAAAATAAAAATCACATGAAATATATGGTGTTTAGTATATGATATGAGATTATTACCTTTACATTACCCTTCTATATACTTCTTGTATTGTCATCTCTTGATTCACCTTTAATAGGAAAGTCAAACTACAAAGCATAAAATTGAACTTTATGTGCTCTTTTAAAATCACTATCAACAAGTAGCTTGATACCAACTCAATATATGAAGCAACATTGATGTGTTCATTATCAATAACATGCTGAAATTTCCACTCCTTATATGATCCTAGTAGCACATATCTAAAAAATCTCCTTTGTTGATTTAAAAACATCTGAAAGTCAAAATGAAGATTGCTTTTCTTACCACACCCCAAAATGCTATGCATTTTCTCCAAAACAAAACAACTTGCTGCACCAAGAACTTGTAGCATTAAACACCTTGAAGTGATTAAATCCATTAGGAAATCATTTTGTAATGGTGTGAATTTGCATCCCTTGCAAATTCCCCATTTACACACCCCTTATCATAGAAAACCCAGTCCTGATGATGTATTTTCTACATCCGCTTCAATTGTCCATCCACTTTGAAGCTCATTTGTGTGTAAATGGGGGAATTTACATCAGGGATGCTAGCACGACACATGAATTTCTATATGGCGCACTTCCATCCTAAAAGGATTCCTACCTCTAGAATCTTCAGAGGCATTACACTCCTCCACTGGATGCGAAGTGTAATGTTCGTTGCTCTATTGACCAACTTCAAATGGGATTTTTTCCCCATTCTTTCATTCAAAGTTTATTCTTCCATTCAATCCATCTTCTTCAATATTCTACACACTTGGTGATAGCTTCTTGATCAAACACACTCATTTTCAGCTCCATCACATTTCACCACCACCATTGTAGCTACAAGTTGCTGATTTGATGGCTCCTCCTCTTTGTTGTTGCGGTAACGTTGGCTTTGGAGAGCTTGTGATCTCACATCTTCCTCCATATTCCCTGAGTGCACATGATTGAGAAGGTGATATATGTCCATTTCCATTTACTTTTGTATCATCTACTTACATAGTAGCATATTGTTATTTGAGTATAGCTTAGTATTTCTATTTCTACGTACTTCTTTATCATCTTTCTACAAGCGCTTCTATCTGGCTATCTGTGGAGGTGGAAAAACCAAAGCGGGGGACTGACTAAGGAAGTCCTCTAAACATAGCCCCAACGTTTTCTCATTGTTGTGTGGGAAGGTTGTTCATTAAGTGAAGATTTTGAAGGCCTCAACTCGTGGTTTGGAGGTCTATTTCTACCACCTTTCTCTCATCAAATTATAGCTTAGTATTGTTAAAGTATTCTTCTTGTTATTTCTATTATTTCTACATTTTCTATCTCTTTTGTAGAATAAAACTTTGTAAATCAGGTAGTTAGTAGGTTTTTCTGGTGCTCTCTACTGTACTTTACACTCTTTGTTTGTACAGAAACTAGTGCATCTGTGAGACCCTAGCACACCATGTTGTAGTCCTATGGTAGTGAGTTTTCTAAGTTATAGTCCAAACCTTGAAAACAAGCTCTCATGATCCCTTAAAACATTCGGTTTAGTAGAAGGAAAGTGATAGACATTTGACCTTCCTTTTTAGTCCTTAAAACCCTAAACCTTTCTAATTCATTAATCTATAATATGAGTATCATGTGATTATTTTATGAGTCTTCTTATCATGTTGATTAGCATCTGATTATTGTGCATTGATGTATTTGGTGAAGGGGAACAGTGTTGCATCACTCACTTGTGAGTGCCCTATGATGCTATGACTTTCCTCTCATAGTGTGTTTGACTGTATGACCATGTATATGCTTGACTATTTTGGTTTGCTATAGGTTGCAGGTACTAGGCATCAAGTCCACCTAAATTTTCAAGTTTGAGAATGCCTTAAACCCAATGGAAATCATTGATGGAGATAGCATTTGGTCCCTTGTTTGGCCATCATCCTTGACGAGGATGAGTATCCATTGTCACACCCTAGTAGTGTTTTCTGTATGTGATTTGGTTCATCTCTGTTGTAGTGGTCTTGTTTTCCATCTTCACTGTGAGGTAAGGTATTGCTTGGTATTTTGAGGAATTGATTTAAAATTGGTTGATTAGTATTTTGATTAATTATTACATTAAAATAAAGTTATTGAAGTTTAAAAAGGCATTTTTGATAATTAGAAATAAATACTTTTATATAATTGTCGCATTGATTAAATAAAATATTATTAATAATTTTATTTGGTTTAAATAAATTAAGATTATGTCTTAATAAAGAAATATTAAAATAAATATACATTAAATACAGTGTTGTGCAAACAAAATTAAAATGAAAGATTATAATTAATAAATTAAATATTTTAAAAGTTGATTTATTGTGTGTAAATAAATAAAGATATGTTATTAATAAACATATTGAAGAGTGACAGTAATCAATAGTTGGAAAATAAAATTAAATAAAGAAATTAAATAAAAGTTGCATGTAGCAATAGACATAGTGGAGTGGATAATAAATTGGTAATTTACTAAAAGAAAGGGGATTTTCAACCATATCTGAAAACTAATCTTCCTTCTTTCCTTGAATGCTTTCTTGTTCTTGGAGGTTTTCTTCTAGTTTTGGAAGTTTTGGAATTGTGGGTTGTAGAGGTTGTTTAGTTTTGAAGTGTGCTAAAGCTATGTTTGAACTGCAAGCTGGGAGTGTGAGATCTGCATCAAATATTTTCTCTAGCAAGTGGAAGAACCAGGTTCCATTACTATTCCCAATTCTAGTTCTGTAGAAAATGGAAAAATGGAGTGATTATATTGTTTGAAGCAAGACAATTCTTGCTAATTTCTAAGTTGTGTAATTTAGGAAATTCTTGTTTGGAAATTTTCAAAGCCTTTCTTGAATATCAAGTTGTGCAAATTTTGTAGTATTAAGCTGTTGTGGAACCCTCTGTCTCTTCATTGTTTGTATTTTGTTTTTTTTGAAATTTTTCTTATATTTTGTTGCCAGTCGCACTTCATACCAGACCTGGTCATTGCGTTTACTTGTATGTTCTCATGATTTGGTTGATTTCTTCTGATAGATTTATGTAATGTAATTTTGGATTTCTAAATTCCTCTGCATTGGGATTACTCTGACCCTCTTTTACCTATTCTTATATTACTTTGGTGCACTTGTGTCCTTATCTTTTAAATAAATGAGAGTTTTTTGGGGCCTATTGGTTTGAGTGCTATTTTCAGCCTGGGACTTCTCCTATTTTTCCCTTGTCCAAGTTGGTTATGGCAATCTAGGTTTAATTTATGTTTATTCAACTAGCATATAATACACACTATGCTCGCATCGGGCTTAATTCTTAGAGCATGCTATATGCATGGTGACTGTCACCTTTCAAGACAAGTCCATGCGGTTGTATGAATGAATTAGCATTGGAATTAACGTTGGTGCGCAATTCATTACCTTCCTTGTGTTCTTGCATATTGTGTTCCTTAGTTCTGCAAGTGTATTCAATTATTGAATATGGCATTTTTTATCTAATGGAAATTACTTTGTTTGGCATTTGAATTTTTAACTTGCATATGGAAGTCAATTGTCTTGTTAGATGTTTAGGAATTTATTTCTTGCGCTCTTTGTTGGGTAACTCAAAATTGAAGATTTCGATGCCTTGTTCTACTTGTTGGAGTTCAAATGCTTGTTCTCTTTTTTCATTGTAGTTATCTTGTGTTTGAAAAATTCTTTGTAATGTGATTTCACTCTTATCACCTCTGTTGATAGTCTAAGAATATGCAATTTGAATGAAATTTGATTTTTGTATGTTATAGTTGGAATCAATGTAAATACATAAACTGGTAGTCGATTTAGATGCATTACAAACTTGATTTAGATGCGGTAACAATGGTGATCGATAAATACGACTTTATATTGGCATTTGATTTTATTGTATTTGATGATCTTGTAATTATGTATATGCATGTATGTATGTATGTATATATATACATGTATATATGTATGTTCAACTATTTATGTGGTTGTATTTTAATCTGTAGTTTGAAAACAACATTTAACTATAATACATATATATATAAATATATGTATATATATAAGCATATTATGACTTATCTATGTATGTTTATATATAAATATATATATATATCGGAATAGTTGTATATGTATAATAATGGTGTTAGTAGAAGAATATTCTTACTCTGAAATTAAGAGATTTGTGGGTAAATAAATGGAATGAGATTACGAAAGGAAGGATTAATTTAATTACATTTAAATAATAATGGGATTGGTTAAATATGAAATCAGACTATTTCCTTGGCAATCATAAATATTGCATGCTTTTGTAAATTTTATGTTATGCAAGTTGTAAACCCACCTTGATTTCCATGATTTTAGTATTGGGATTGGTTTGTTACATGATGTGTTGCTTGGGTTTTGGATATTGGAGTAAATTTTGGTCATTGTTCTATTAGGAGTCTTCTAGAGGCTAAGGGAATTTTCTACTTGATGGAATCTATGATTATTCATTTTGAGATGGTTGTTTATTCCTTGAATGACAACATGAGGTTCATTAGCCTTGCACAGTTTATTCACCACTATGATTGGGATTTGTGTGCAAGATGGTTTATGCCTTGCCTTTTTGTATATGTTCATGAGATTTTGTGATTTGTGCAAGTTGGCTTACCCTATTAGATGGGGTTGGGTCTTCTAGTTGTTAGTAGGGGGAGTGGCTCTCAATGGGGGATGGCGCACAAATTGGCAACTAGGATAACCCATATGAAAGTTTCTTAACTAAGTGATAACCTAATTAATAAACTAGGGGGCTGGGTAGAATCTAACTCTAATTAAGATAATTGGATTCTTCACCCATGCCTGTAGTTCTTGTTTAGGCTAAGGATGGGTTGAGAAGGCCTGGTTGGCAAGATAAACCTCCTTTTCCACATGAAAGGAAGTTGGTTCCACATGTGTTACCTTATCGGGTTGGCGCCTAGTGTGAGGCGACCAGGATAACCATAGATGGGGGCCGACGTCTAGTGAGAGACAACCAGGATAACCCATGCTAGGACCATGCAATGATACTCTTCCCTACTACAACCTAGTATTCCCTTGGCTTGTGTTCCCTTTGTTTTTTGCATGCCTCTAGAAGCAGTGTCACTGTTATGTATTGTTATGTCGTTTATATGTCAGAATCTCGTATAGTCTTGTTATGTCAGTTGGTTGTCACTTTATTGTGGATTGTTGAGGTGGGACCTTATTGCTATCTCCTAGCATGGGGTGTGGACCTTAGTGTTCCACATGGTCAGGTGGAATGTGCTTTTTACTCCATTGGGTTTTCTAGTTGTTGTTCATGCACGTGAAGAGGTACCTTTGTAGTAGGTTTTGGATCTTGTATCAGTTCATGAGAAAGTGCTCGTGATATGTATTGTATTTGTATCCCTCATGTATTTTGTAATGTAATTTGATGTAATTCTTCCTGTTTTTATAAGGGAAGCTTGATGTAATATTGAACAATGTATGCACTCTCATGTAAGGAAAATGGTATATGTACTCATTGATTATTATTATGTGAACAATCATTGATGGTTATTTATTTGGTGTTATATATGGAATGTTTGTTGATATTCTTTCGATGCTTTGAATATAAATAAAATCTTATTGTGAGTTTTTTCATGATGGATGTTAGTTCTTTTTATTAGATGTGGTCGTAATGAAGTCATTGAACCTTAAAGGACATAACTTAACTCACATGTTGTATTAGATATGTGTTTTCAATTCATGTTAATTCACTTAAAAAAAAGTGTCTTATCTTGTATTTAGTTGTGTTGTCCTCTGGGGTTCTTTGGCAGGGAATTACACATGGTATCAAAGCCCAAGTTCTAACATTGGGTACTCTGGGTATATATATAAGAGTACATTATGTTGTCTTAGTTGCATAAATTATGTTTCCTTTGTTGTCCTCGCCTAAAACCTTGAAATTTATCCTTGGTGGTGTCTATGTAGGAATATTCCTAGAGGTCAAGGTCAAGGTCAAGGACGTGGTAGAGGTCATGGTGGTGGTCGTGGGGTCAACCGCCAAAGCACCCCATCTCAGGGTTCCCATGAAAGTGATCATAGGGAACAACATAGTTCTCTGATTGGTTAGGGAGACGAGGGTTTGAATACGAGGTAGCTGGTGTTGGAGGGATCTCAGTTGCATCATTTACTTGAGGAGGTCCTTGCTCACCTTGGTCCTAGATAGGAGTGTGATCAGCTCGTGGTTAGGGAGAGAGAGAGGTCTCGCAGGAGAAAAGAGTTACTGTAGAGTAGGAGGAAATTTTAGCTGGGCACATGAGGGATCTTTTGAGGGCATGTCCTCCTACTTTTGATGGTACTGGTAGTGGTTTTGAGGTTGAGACATGGTTAATTGATCTGAATAGGTGTTTCACCATGCAACTGTATGGTAGCAACACCAAGGCTAGGTGCGCTATCATGCACCTTAGAGGTTTTGCTTCCATGCGATTGTGTTTGGAGGAGAAAAAGCTACATTTGGATATAGGATCAGTTTCATGGGAGATGTTTCTTGAGAGATTCAGAGCTCGTTTCTTGTCTGATCATTGGAGGCAACGTTGATTGGATGAGTTTCATGAGCTGAGGCAGATGGATATGTCGGCTGAGCAGTATGAGCGGAGATTTTATGAGCTTAAGCAGTATGTTGGCATAGGTGATGATGAGGGTATGTTGGTGCAACATTTTATCAGGGGCTTGAATGCCCGTATCAGTGGGGGTGTTTGTGTGCTTGAGCCGAAAACCATGCAGGTGGCTGTAGAGAAGGCTCAAATAGTATAGGAGAATTTGGTCATGGCATTAGGTGGTCATACACGGGTGCAGATTAGTAGTGCACCTCCAACAGGTTTTTGTTCTCATGGTGGTCACACTCAGGTAGCAGGATCTTCTAGGATCCACCATGCACCCGCTAAGGGTGGTCAACAGCAATAGCAACATTCTCATTTCAAACAGAAGAACTCTCAGTCTTAGCATGGTGGTAGATTTTAGTCTAAGAAGAATTAGAATTGGCGGCGAGCTTAGCGTGATCGTTTAGAGTAGCCACCATAGAGCACTTAGACTACAAATAGTAGAGGTAGTTTTCAGTAGTCTAGTGCACCTCAAGTTGTTAGAGGTTACGAAAAAGGTATAGGGTGTTTCTCTTGCGGTTAGCAAGGTCACATTGCTAGACAGTGTCCTCAGAAGGGCACATTTGGATTTAGTCAAAGGCTGGAAGCTTAAGAGTTGATAGTAGGAGATGTAGGCAGGTCCCACAGAGTGTTTGCAGTGGTTGATAACTTCCAGGCCGAGCATCAAGGTACAATGGTGGAGACTATAGGTGTGTTGCAGGGTAGTAGAGTCTCTATTCTCTTTGACTCCGGTGGTTCAGATTCTTTTATTTATCCTTCCGTAGTGGCGCGATGTGGACTGGTGGCAACAAAGCAGGATGATAGGTGGTAGGACAAATTTCCCTCCAGAGCTAAAGTAGCAGTTGAGTCTCTCGTTTATGGTTGTGGGTTGAGGATTGGTTCCCTCTATACCACAATAGACCTTCATATTATACCTCTTGGATCTTATGATGTAGTGTTGGGCATTGATTGGTTGGATGCTCATCGGGTAGTGATAGATTGTTGGCATAAGTCAGTGCAGTGTGTAGATGACTTAGGCAAGGAGGTGGAGGTAGTTGGCATTTAGAGGCCTATTTCCTTGCATATGATCTCTGCTATGCAGTTGAAGAGGTGCATACATTAGGGATACCAGTTGTTTGTGGTGACAATTAATGATTTGGAGTTAGGGGAGAGTTGAGAGGTGTCCCTTGACAATCATCCTATCCTTAGGCAATATGCAAATTTCGTTTCTAGTGAGATTATAGGGATTCCACCTAAGCGTGACATTGATTTCAAGATTGACCTTGTCCTAGGAGTAGAGCCTATTTCATGAGCTCCATATCATATGACCACTTAGGAGCTTAAGTAGCTTCGATTGCAACTTGAGGAGTTGTTGGTGAAGGGGTTCATTCATCCTAGTGTCTCTCCTTGGGGAGCACTAGTGATTTTTGTGAAGAATAAGGATGAATCCCTTCTATTGTGCATTGATTACTGACAGTTGAATAAGGTGACAGTGAGGAACAAATATCCATTGCCAAGGATTGACGATCTCTTTGATCAGATCAAGGGAGCTAGGGTATATTTGAAAATTGATCTTAAGTCAGGGTATCACCAGTTGTGCATCTTCGAGGTAGACATTCATAAGACCATATTTCACACTCATTACGAGCACTATGAGTTCACCGTTGTGCCATTCGGGTTGATGAATGCACCATTTGTATTCATGAGTTTCATGAATGGTGTGTTCTGCACTTACCTTGACAAATTTTTCCTAGTATTTTTGGATGACATTTTGATCTATTCAAGGACCATGGAGGAACATGAGGAGCATTTGTGGTAGGTGCTACAATGTCTTAGGGAGAACTAGTTGTATGCAAAATTTGGCAAAATATGAGTTCTTCTAGAAAGAGGTGAAGTATTTGGGTCATGTTATTTCTAGTGAGGGCATTGTCGTGGATCCTTCAAAGATCCAAGCTATCATTGATTGGCATGTGCCCACTAATGTTGCAAGGGTTCACAGTTTTATGGGTTTTGATAGTTATTACCAATGGTTTGTATAAGGTTTCTCGAGGATAGCCCACCCCATCACTTCCCTTTAGAGGAAAGGGAAGAAGTTTATTTGGCCAGAGTAGTGTCAGACAACCTTTCAGATGGTTGCATGATTTCCTATGAGTCTTGCAAACTAAAGGATCATGAGTTGAACTATCCTACACACAATCTAGAGTTAGCTATTGTGGTTCATGCTTTGACAAGATGGAGGCACTTTTTGTTGGGGCATCGGTTTGAGCTGCACAATGATCACCATAATTTGCAGTATATTTTCACGCAGCCAAATTTGAATGCTAGATAGAGGCAGTGGATGGAGTTCTTGTGTGAGTATGATTTTGAGGTGAAGTCTATTCAGGGAAAGTAAAATGTGGTGGTAGATGCTCTTAGTCGACAGAGACATGAGCTTTCAACAATGACTCTTAGAGTGGACTTGAGGAGTTAGATCCTTATAGCACTTTCTACAAATAGTTGGTATCAGGAGGTGAGGTCTGAGGTTGAGTCAGATAGAGCTTTAAAGGGTAGATTTGTAGGTTATTCCCTTGATTCAGATGGCCTTTTGCGGCACTTGGGTCACATTTATGTTCCTTCCTTAGGAGATCTTCTTACTTTGATCATGTCAGAGGCACATTGGGAACCCTATTTAGCTCATTTGGGTGTCAAGAAGATGCACACAGATCTTCGTCAGCTATATTTTTGGGCCAAAATGAAGAGGGATATTATTGATTTTGTGTCGAGGTGTTTGGAATGTTAGAGAGTGAAGGAAAAACATTAGCATCCTATAGGTATTTTTTAGCCCCATCTCGTCCCAAAGTGGAAATGGAACATCATTTCATTAGATTTTATTGTCAGTTTGTCAGTGTCTTCCCATCGACATGACACCATCATGGTCATCGTGGACTGGTTGACTAAGGTGGCACACTTTTCTCCTGTTTAATCCTCATACAATGCTTCATCAATGGCTAGAATCTTCATGGGGGATATATTCAGGTTGCATGGTATTCCTCATAGGATTATCTCAGATAGAGATCTAGTGTTCACTTTAGCTCTTTGTACGTCCTTGCAGCATGCGTTGGGGAGTCAGTTGAACTTTAGTTCAATTTATCATCTAAAGATTGATGGGCAAACTGAGAGGGTTAATCAAATACTTGAGGATATGCTTTGGATGTACGTTATGGATCAACATTCTTGTTGGGAGGATTACCTATATTTGGTGGAGTTTGCATACAATAATGGATACCACAGCTCTATTGGCATGCATCCTTTTTAGGCTTTGTATGGTCATCCTTGTCGAACTCCGTTGAGTTGGGATTGTCTTGAGGATAGAGTCCTTCTTGGTCTAGAGATGCTTTAGGAGATGGAGCAGTAGGTTGTTCACATTAGGGAGCATTTGGTGGTAGCCTAGGACAATCAAAAGAAATATGCAGATGCTCATAGGGTTGACCATCAGTTTTCAGTTGGGGACTGGGTATTTTTGTGGGTGCATTTGCAAAAGAGTCTGATCCATTATGGAAAAGGTTCTAAGCTCGCACCATGATTTATTAGGCCTTTTGAGGTGTTGAAGAGGATTGGTCCTATTTCAAACTATCTTGCTTTTCCACCCAGTCTATTGCGCATTCATGATGTGTTTCATGTTTCTGTTCTCAGGCCCTATTTTCTAGATATTTCTCATGTTCTTGATTGGAATTCCTTATAGTTAGAGGACAAGTAGCTGGCTTTGGAGCCCATGGGCATCATACAACATAGGAGACTCACCCTCAGGGGTTGATACATTGAGTAGGTGAGGGTCCAGTGGGATCCTAATGACAAGTCTTTTGCTACTTGGGAAGATGCATCCCAAATGCGAGAGTTATACCCTTATCTATTTGCAGACTTCTAGGAGTAAGCTTGATTCTAGGGGGGAGGATGTAGTGCCCCTCAGTTGTTCTTTGATATACTAAATGTTATTGTATTGGATTGGGATATTATGATATTTTTATTGATGTTGGATTCACTCTTATGATGATAGTTGATGATACTTTTATCACTTATGTTTATGCTTATGCTATGACTAGTATATGGATTTAATTGATTCCGTGGATTAATCTTACTATGAGTATCATGTGATTATCTGATGATTGTTCTTATCATGTTGATTAGAATCTAATTATTGTGCTTTGATGTATTTGGAGAAGGGGAACAATGTCACATCACTTGCTTGTGAGTATCTTGCGACACTGCGACTTTCCTCTCATGGTGTGTTTGACTGTATGACCATGTATATGCTTGACTATTTTGGTTTGCTGTAGGTTGTGGGTATCAGGCATCGACTCCACCTAAATTGTTGAGTTTGAGCATGCCTTAAACCCAATGGAAATTTTTCATGGAGATATAATTTTGTCCCTTGTTTGTCCATCATCCTTGACGAGGATGAGTATCCATTGTCACACCCTGGTAGTGTTGTCCGTATGTGATTTTGTTCATCTCTGTTGTAGTGGTCTTGTATTCTGTCTTCATTGTGAGGTCGGGTATTGCTTGGTATTTTGTGCAATTGATTTAAATTTGATTGATTAGTGTTTTGATTAATTATTACATTACAATAAAGTTATTGAAGTTTAAAAAGGCTTTTTTGATAATTAGAAATAAATGCTTTTATATAATTGTCGCATTGATTAAATAAAATATTATTAATGCTTTTATTTGGTTTAAATAAATTAGGATTATGTCTTAATATAGAAATATTAAAGTAAATATGCATTAACTATAGTGTTGTGCAAACAAAATTAAAATGAAAGATTATAATTAATAAATTAAATATTTTAAAAGTTGATTTATTGTGTGTGAATAAATAAAGATATGCTATTTAAAAACATATTGAAGAGTGGCAGTAATAAATAGTTGAAAAATAAAATAAAATAAAGAAATTAAAGAAAAGTTGCATGCAGCAATAGTCATAGTGGAGTGGATAATAAATTGGTAATTTACTAAAAGAAAGGGGCTTTTCAACCATATCTGAAAACTAATCTTGCTTCTTTTCGTGAATGCTTTCTTGTTCTTGGAGGTTTTCTTATAGTTTTGTAGGTTTTGGAATTGTGAGTTGCAGAGGTTGTTGAGTTTTGAAGTGTGATGAAGTTGTGTTGCAGCTGCAAGCTGGGAGTGTGAACTCTGCATCAAATCTTTTCTCTGACAAGCAGAATAACTAGGTTCCATTACTATTCCCAATTCTAGTTCTATAGAAAATGGAAAAATGGAGTGATTGTATTGTTTGAAGCAAGACAATTCTTGCTAAATTCTGAGTTGTGTAATTTAGGAAATTCTTGTTTGGAAATTTTCAAAGCCTTTCTTGAAAATCAAGTTGTGCAAATTTTGTAGTATTAAGCTACCGTGGAACCCTTATGTCTTCATTGTTTGTATTTTGTCTTTTTTGAAATTTTTCTTATATTTTGCTACCAGTCACACTTCATACTAGACCTGGTCATTATGTTTCCTTGTGTGTTCTCATGATTTGGTTGATTTCTTCTAATAGATTTATGTAATGGCATTTTGGATTTCTAAATTCCTTTGCATTGGGATTATTGCACCCCTCTTTTACCCATTCTTATGTTGCTTTGGTGCACTTGTGTCCCTGTCTTTTAAATAAATGAGAGTTGTTTGGGGCTTGTTGGTTTGAGTGTTATCGTCGACCTAGGATGTCTCCTCTTTTTCATGTTTCCATGATGGTTATGGAAGTCTGGGTTTAATTTATGTCTTATTCGACTAGCATAGAATACATGCTATGCTCACATCAGGCTTAATTCTTAGAGCATGCTATATGGTGGTGACTGGCACCTTTCAAGATGAGTCTGTGTGGTTGTATGAATGAATTAGAATTGGTATTAATGTTGGTGTGCCATTCATTCCCTCCTATTTGCTCTTGCATATTGCTTCCTTAGTTTTGCAAGTGTATTCAATTACTGAATATTGCATTTTTTATCTAATTGAAATTCGTTTGTTTGGTGTCTAAATTTTGAACTTGCATATGGAAGTCAATTGTCTTGTTAGATGTTTAGGAATTTAATTCTTGTGCTCTTTTCTTGGTAACTCAAAATTAAATATTTTGATGGCTTGTTCTGCTTTTTGGAGTTTGAAGGCTTTTTCTCTTTTTTTGTTGTAGTTATCTTGTGTTTGGTAATTGCTTTTGTAATGTGATTTCACTCTTATCACCTCTGTTGATAGTCCGAGAATATGCAATTTGAATCAAATTCAATTTATGTATGTTATAGTTGGAATCAATGTAAATTCATTAACTGGTAGTTGATTTAGATGCATTACAAACTTGATTTACATGTGGTAACAATAGTAATCTATAAATATGATTTTATATTGGCATTTGATTTTATTGTATTTGATGATGTTGTAATTATGTATATGCATGTATGTATGTATGTATGCATGTATATATATACACTTATATATGTACGCTCAACTATATATGTTTTTGTATTTTAATCTGTTGTTTGAAAATAACATTTAACTATAATACACACACACACACATATATATAAGCATATTCTAACTTTTGTGTGTATGTTTATATATATATATATGTGTGTGTGTGTGTGTGTGTGTAGGAATAGCTATATATGTATAATAATGGTGTTAG
This sequence comes from Sequoia sempervirens, assembly GCA_007258455.2. Taxonomy (NCBI): domain Eukaryota; kingdom Viridiplantae; phylum Streptophyta; class Pinopsida; order Cupressales; family Cupressaceae; genus Sequoia; species Sequoia sempervirens. The sequence continues at coordinate 399,387,060 of VDFB02047230.1, forward strand.
TAGAAAAATATTCTTCCTCCAAAATTAAAACGTTTGTGGGTAAATAAATGGAATGAGATTGTGAAAGGAAGGATTAATTTAATTAAATTTAAATAATAATGGGTTTGGTTAAATGTGAAATCATACTATTTCCATGATTTTAGTATTGGGATTGGTTTCTTGCATGATGTGTTGCTTGAGTTTTGGATATTGGAGTAAATTTTGGTCATTGTTCTATTAGGAGTCTTCCAGAGGCTAAGGGAATTTTCTACTTGATGGAATCTATAATTATTAATTTTGAGATGGTTGTTTATGCCTTGAATGAGAACATGAGGGTTATTAGCCTTGCACAATTTATTCACCACTATGATTGAGATTTGTGTACGGGATGGTTTATGCCTCGCCTTTTTGTTTATGTTCATGAGGTTTTGTGATTTGTGCAAGTTGCCTTACCCTATTGGATGTGGTTGGGTCTTCTAGTTGTTAGTAGGAGGAGTGGATTTCAATGAGGGCTAGCACACAAAGTGGTGACCAAGATAACCTATGTGGGAGTTTCTTAACTAAGTGATAACCTAATTAATAAACTAGGGGATTGAGTAGAATCTAACTCTAATTAAGATAATTGGATGCCTCACCCATGCCTATAGTGCTCGTTTAGGCTAAGGATGGGTTGAGAAGGACTGATTGGCAAGATCAACTTTTTTGTCCTCATGAAAGGAAGTTGGTTCCACATGTGTTACCCTATGGGGTTGGTGCCTAGTGTGAGGCAACCAGGATAACCATAGATGAGGGCCAACGCTAGTGAGAGATAACTAGGATAACCCATGCCAAGACCATGCAATGACGCTCTTCCCTATTGCAACCTAGTATTCTCTTGGCTTGTGTTCCCATTGTTGTATGTGTGCCTCTAGAAGCGGTGTCACTATTATATAATGTTATGTTGTACTTTTTATGTCAGAGTCTTGTATAGTCTTGTTATGTCAGTTGGTTGTCACTTTGTTGTGTATTGTTGAGGTGGGACCTTATTGCTTCTCCTAGCATGGGGGGTGGACCTTAGGGTTGCACATGGTCAGGTGGAATTTTTTTTTTACTCCATTGGGTTTTCTAGTTGTTGTTTGTGTTCGTGAAGAGGTACCTTTGCAGCAGGTTTTGGATCTTGTATTAGTTCATGAGAAAGTGCTCAAGATATGTATTGTATTTGTATCCCTTGTGTATTTTGTAATGTAATTTGATGTAATTCTTCCCGTTGTTATAAGGGAAGCTTGATGTCATATTGAACCATGTAATAATGTACTCTCATGTAAGGAAAACAATATATTTACTCATTGATTATTATTACGTGAACAATCATTGATGGTTATTTATTTGGTGTTATATATGGAATGTTTGTTGGTATTCTTTCGATGCTTTGAATATAAATGAACTCTTATTGTGAGTCTATTCATGATAGATGTTAGTGAACTTGTTTATTATATGTGGTCGTAACACATTCATTGAACCTTAGAGGAAATAGCTTAACTCACATGTTGTATTAGATATGCATTTTCAATTCATGTTAATTCACTTTTAAAAAATTTGCGTCTTAGCTTGTAGTTAGTTGTGTTGTCCTCTAGGGTTCTTTTGTGGGGCGTTATGTAAAACATCATCCCCAATCTAGTTGGGACCTTCACCCATAGTATTCTTGTCTACTTCCTCTTTGATGGCATCAAAAAGTGTGATGACCAATTTGTGAATCATTTTAATAGTTAACCAAGCTAGCCTATTGAAATTTCTTTCAAGTTTAACAACCCGCTCCTGCAGCTTGCCAAATTCCTCGTCCTTATCATTCTTCCATTGGGTCACGTCTTCCTCACAAGCCCTGTGATCTGAGGAGCGGGTGGAGTCCTCCTTGATAAAAAATTTCATGTCCGAGAAATGACTAGGCCTCCATGAAATCTTCTTCCATCTCCTTAATAGTGTCTCTCATGCCTTCAGTTCTACTGCCGATCTACTTCGAATCACTAGAAATATCATCCACCATAATCCTTTTCTATTCTTTGCTAGTATGTGGGACCTCATCACAATATTTTTTTCCATCCCCACATCAATGCTCGCGACCACCCTGGTGTCACCCTTAGATTCCTTTTCCTCAACACTTTTTCCTTCACTATCAATGGATGATATGTCCACTTAGCACAAAGTTTCTTTTTTCCCCTTCTTAGCAATGGGTCTATTTTCCTTCTTGATGGGTTTATTTTTTAGCTCGCATAACCCAATCGCAGCCTTGGACTAGGCCAACCCAACCTCCCCCTTCTTCTTTTTTGATGGAGGTTCAGACTTAGGCTCAACACAAGGTTCATTTTTAGGCTAGTGGTTTTCCTCTTAGAACCCATCGAAGCAGTAGGGGACGATTTATCAGAGGTAAGGTCAGGTGGTTCAAATTCCTCCACATGGATAGATGAGATTGGTTTAGGAGAGCACAAGGCCAAATGGAAGTGATAGAGCCTAAGGATTAGGCCCTAGTGCAACAACAGGGTAGGTAGAAGATCAAGATTGAGAGTGGCAACATCATGGGATTCTTTGATCAAATTTTATAGGGAGGTCGATAGAAAGAAGGGAAAGTTGAGGATCATTTTGTGTCATAGGTGGTGTAGACACCTACAAATTATCACTAAGCCTATGAATTTATTAAAACCTCATTTTTTCATCTTTGATAATTAAATAAACTTAATTATTTAATTATTACCTAGTGTCATAAATTCTTCTATTAATTAAATAATATAAATTATTTAATTAATTCATTTTAGCCTTTTTCGACACAAATAAATTAAATTATATTTAATTAAAAAACTTTATTTTCCTTTCACTTTTTGAATTAAATTTCTATTTAATCAAAAATTTAACTCGCTTTTTTCCTCTTACAATGAGATAATGTTTCCATTATTTCAAAATTCACTTTCCTCTTCAAACTAATTGATTTTGTTGAAAAATCAGTTAATTTCCTCTTTCTCCTTCACTTTCGATCTTATCTCATCTTGTCTCGTCTAATTTCAGCCATTGATCAAATTAATGTCTTTTCAATCTTGATCGTCCATTTTCTAACTGTCTCTCTATAAATAGTGTTGATATTTACCATTTTCATCATCTTAAAAAATCTTAAAAAGTCTTGAATTCAAAGCTATCATGTTGTTGAGATAATTAGATTCTTCAATATTTTGCCAGTCTTAGGCATAGGCTATAGTCGCACTTCAAATATGAGGACAATTATATTATTTATAGGAAGGTGGAGAAGAGAAATAGAGGCCAATCAATGGAGGCTTGAAGACTAGGTGACTTTGTTTCATGTTTTTATGATTCTTGCTTTCTTTGTTCTCTATTGTTGATTGGGGTTTGGTTTATTATGTTATTTGCAATTAATCTGAAAATTCTACCTTGATACAAATGGTGAACCTAATGTGAATCCATAGATGATAGTTTTCTAAGCGCATGGACTGCATGCATTGAATTTGTTTTAGTTTAGATCCAAATTTTTAGTTTTAGTTTAGCTTTTATATTTTTGTTAATTTAGATTAACTTTAAATTTAAGATTTAGATTAATTCAGTTTAAATTTGTTTTAGATTTAATGTAGATTTAATTTAAATTATCTTAGATTTGATTTAATTTAAATTCAGACATAATCTAGATTAATCTAATTTAGTTTAGATTTTAATTTCTAATTCAGTTTAGATTTTAATTTCTAATTCAGTTTAGATTTTTTAATTCTTAATTTAGTTTAGATTTTTAAATTCTTAATTTAGTTTAGATTTTAATTTCTAATTTAGTTTAGATTTTAATTTCTAATTTAGTTTAGATTTTTAAATTCTTAATTTAGTTTAGATTTTAACTTCTAATTTAGTTTAGATTTCTTATTTCTAATTTAGTTTAGATTTTTAATTTCTAATTTAGTTTAAATTTTTAATTTCTAATTTAGTTTAAATTTTTAATTTCTAATTTAGTTTAGTTTTAATTTCTAATATAGTTTAGATTTTAATTGCTAATTTAATTTTAATTTTAATTTCTAATTCACTTTAGATTTAAGTTTCTAATTTAATTTAGATTTAAGTTTCTAATTTAATTTAAATTTAAGTTTCTAATTTAATTTAGATTTAAGTTTCTTAATTTAATTTAGATTTAAATTTAGAGCTAGATTTAGTTTTAAATCTATATTTTTCTAATTTATTTAGATTTAGATTTAATTAAATTAAGTTGATTTTATTTTGTTAACTTTTAGGTCTTGTTTGTTAATTAGATTAATGGCATTCCCCTTTTTAATGTAATTTTGGATCTTGTGGCTAATCTTTTGCTTTTTTTTGAACATCCGTTTGTCCAAGTCTCAAAAAAAAAAAAGAAAAAAACTTAAACTTTCACTTTGTTGAAGACTTGAAAATCAAAACTTACTAATGACATTTTCTGCAAGATGTTCCTTGAAGATTTATTTTTTAAAAAATTGATTGTCTTTTAGTATAGCAAACACTTCGTTTGGTGCTTAAAAAAAAAAATATTTTATGTGTTTGGAATGCTTGTACATGTGTTGAGTGGACCTATTGCTAACACACACTATCCTCTCCCTTGGATTTCGTGGTCTTGGGTGCAAGAGAAAAGTGTTAGTGACGCTCAAGTTTTCTTTTTTAGAGGGGCCTTCCTTGCAAGAGGGAATGACTCCAACCAGTTTTTCACCTAGGCCAGCATATAAAAGGATAAGACTAAACTTTCAAGTGCTCATGACAGTCTTTTTCCTTGCTACACAGTGTCACTCGAAACAGGGTACCTACCGTAAAATGTATAAGAGCCCCTAGTAGAGTGATTAAAGCCTTAAGTGGCTTGTTGAATGCTTGCGAGGAGTCGTGTCCCTGAGTATTCACTAAGAACCAACTATTTTAGTATCCCAAAATCCTTCTATTTGTTGGCGTAGGATGTTAGACCTCTGAAGTCGTCCCATGTTCCTGTAGTTCAAAGTTGAGATAGAAAATTTCTTGAGATCTTTGGGTCTTTGGGAATTCATAGTTTGGTGCACCCGAGAAGTGAGTGTCGTGGAGGGGAGCTAGTGTGACCAAACTTCTAAGCTATCTACTCGGAATAAGTGTGGCTGTAGAAATCTAAGTGGGAATCCATCAAATATTGTCTCAACTAACCTAAGATTGTACTTGAATGTTCTTTATCTCAATTGCAACAGTTAAGCAAAAACAAACTCAAAACATTGTGTTTTATGTGTGTGTCTTTCAAACAAACAAGCAAACAAACCTTACACCTGAAAATTGCAACACTTCACAGTTTCAGACCAAGCATCATTTTCGAACAAAACAATCAAAATCATGTCAAACTCTTGCCAAAATCAGATTCAAACCTTTGAGATCCATTTTTAGATCAACTTGTTGTGATTCCTATTTAAAACCATAAACTTTCTAAATTCACCTTGCATTATTAGGTCATCATTTTAGGTACCTTAGCATCCTCATTACTTGCATATCCCAACATCACATTAGGCTAATTTTTTTCAGACTTTTAGGCTTGGCACCTTGTGGATTTTAGGATAGAAGAACTCTCTATACTTTGGTATGAATGATTGCTTAAAAAAAAAGATTGTCATTTGACCAAGTCACTTTTTAACTTCATCCTTTGTCATTTTGGTGATAATTTCCTACTCACAAGTCTAGTTGGGAAACTCACCTTGTCACTCTTTTTCACTTATCCTAGAAAAAGGCCATTTGACAATTCTAGTTGAAACATTGGTTTACCCTTGGTTAGTTAGTGATCTTTTCTTACATCTTTCAAAAGTGTTTAAGCCCTCAAGTTCACTATATATATCCATCACCTCTTAGTCATTTGCATCCTTCATACCACAACATAACATCCAACATTATAATTATCACTTTTAATCTTGTTGCATACATTAGACATCTTTCATCCTCAAAATAACAAAAATAACAAAAATACCAAAATAATAGTTGCATTATCCTTAGGCATCCCTATATATTCAAAAATACAAAAAAATATCACTTAGGTTGCATACCTTAGGCACAGGTGCATACCTTCCATTTCATTGGAATCTCTTAGGATTCATACCATCCACCACCATGTCTTCCCTTCATCTTGATATGCTTGCTAGTCAAGTTGAATACCAATTAATCTGCACTGGTCAAGCCCAACAAGCCATAGAATTCAAGAGATAATGGATTAATTTTCTATCCCAATCACCCACAACCCATAGTCAACTACCCATCTATCCCTCTTATCAACAACTCATAAACCCTAGTCCTCCATCCACCTACCCTCAATATCAAGAGTCACTTTCCATTTATCCACAACAAACATCCATTAGTCATCTTTATTCTAACCTTGACAAGGGAAACCAACCTTCCACTAATCCCTTCCAAGCCTCCACGTCCTATTATAGTCCATTTTTCACTAGTCCATTCCAAGAAACCACATCCTATCCTAGTCCATCATCCAAAGATACATTTAGTCATAAAAATCATATCCTTGTCCAAAGTCACATTCCATTGCCTAAACTTGAGGATACATGTCAAGAGGAAAACCTAAGGCATGACATCATAGCTTCACCTTCATGTCAAGATCAAAGTAGTTCATCCCATGATCCCATCCTTAAGTCCATACAAGAAGTCCTAGATAATCGAGGCATCCAAAATACACCTATCTTTGGTCAAAATTCTGTTCTCAATCATGTCATCCAAGATACACCTATTTTTGACCAAGATCCTACCCTTGAACATGAAGTTCAAAATGATCCTCTCATTGACCTTTATGCCATTGATGATCAACTATTTGAAGTTGATCCTACCCAAACTATGAACACCACCATCTCCTAAAATGAGACACTTGCCTCCATGGGACACATAGATAATCTTTCTCTAGAACAAGAGTCTCTTGCTCTAGACATATTTGCAAATGATCAAGCTATAGTGGAATTCACCAGAATCTATGATAATGACCGATATATTTTGAAGAACTATCAAAATATAATGTTTCACAAAATCAAACCAAAGATATAAATGAGAAATGTATCCAACATGTCAATGAAGCTACAACATCTTATCAACTAGGATCATCTATCTTTGTCAGAGCAAGCTTTCTTGCAGATGACAAAATAATGAGTAATGATCTCCACATACATAATGATGGGTTAGCATCTTGTTTTCAAAATAAAAAATACCCCATCATAAATAGAATCTATCAGAGCATGCAGTATCAAGGAAGAGGACTAGGCCGACATGAGCAAGGAATTCAAGAACCAATATAGTTTCATGAAAATCCTAGACACTAGGGTCTTGGCTATTATTCAATTAGAAAATCTAATGATGTTAGTGGTACCTCCTTGATATTGGGGTCAACTTTATCTGATACAAACATCAAAATGGGGGCCATGAGTAGTTCTTACCATAAGGTTGTTGCCAACATTCCTTCCATCCACACCATAAACCATTATTTCAACATAATTAAACCCATCAATTGGGACAAAAAAAAAGAAGTATCATAAGTATAAAGCCCAAAATCAAATATAAAAGGGCCATTGAATGAAACAAAAATTTGAGTGGACAAATAAAGTTAAAATGGATCCCAAAGAAAAATAGATCAAGCAAAGAAAATATTCCAAATCCAAAAGTCAATCAAAATGTGGAGCGACAAGAAAAGAGGAATCCTACATATAATAAATGTCCACCTCCTTCAAAATGGTCATCAATCAAGGAATATAAAAGTGTTGGTTCCAAACGCTATCCCAACCAAAATTCCAAACTCCGCCATCCAACATGCCAAGTTTGGAAAATAAAAAGTGATTCATCCAAACATCCAAACAATCCTTCCACATCTACCATCATCAATCATTCCAAAAGACATACCTCATGAATTTTTCACATCATGGCATAAACTCTTTATCATAAGGACTCTCATGGAATTCTATTTCGATATGCATATTCTGATAAGGCCAACTCTAGTATCAACAAGGATTACACTGACATCGATCAGTTATATGCAAGCGCTGTGATCTTGACAAGGCAACTGCTTCATAAAGGTCATTATTGGCATATCATGGCACCAGTCTCTGCATCAACACCATCAATGGATTCAACACAATCAATGATCATCTAAAATATCAAGTCTTGAAAAAATACAAAAAAAAAGAGAAAAAGGTCATGAAAAAAAAGTCAAAAAAATAGTAAAGAGAAAAAATGTGTCCAATAGTGAAAACAATTCTTATGGTACTTTGGATAAGTACCATGATGAAAACCTGGAAAAAAAACATCATGTGTAAAAGAAATTATCTATGTGGACCATTACACTTGGGGGTAAGTCGTCTCATCTCCCATTACCTTTCTCATGATATTTCCATCTATCCATTTAAGCCCTATCATTCCCATCCATTTTCCCACATACTTTGATCTTGATAAGGAATGGGGTACAAACACAAATCATCCTTTGTAAAAACTCTTGACATGTCTATCCTCTAGTTATACACTATTTATGATAATTCTTCTAGCCAATAATCGTCATGTCACTTATATTTTACCAAATCCATCCATTATCCTTCCATACTTATCATGTAACGCCATGTCGTGCAAACCCCAAAGGAACAAATAAAATCGCAACAATTTCTTTTTAAAGAACATAACAAACGTACTTAAGTATTCCAACATAACAATGTTCTAATTTGCACAACTAAATCCCTTGGGGTAAATGAGGTGACATTACTAAACTAACCCATAACAAAGATAATAGATTAAACACTAAATAAACAATTACGTAAATCCTTTTATCCACATCATTAAGACATCCATTAACAATAACCACATAAATAAGAGTAAACCATATATGCAAAACACAAATGAATTAATCATGAAGATATTGAATATATATATATTTCCACAAATACAACATAACATAATCAGTAATTACAAATGATAGTTCATGAATGATTACATGGTATGAATAAACATTACATCAATCTGATAGTACAACATAATGAACATATAAACAAATTACATCAAGGTCTTCCCATCACACGTGGGAGTGACACACCAATAAATGAAATACATCAGTAGCACAAATACACATCTGGAGCATATGAATCCTGGATCAACAACATCTTCCAAAACCCTGCAATGAAAGATACGACTGCATCCAAAGGGAACCCAACGGGGTGCGTAGCATGTTCCACCCAACCACCCCCGTGCTGGGAGTAAAAAAGGAAGGATCCCCGACCAAGCACATCTAACAGTAACACAAGACTAACTCTAGACAAGATAACATAATATCACTAGACCACACTGAAAGCTAAACAATGATAAATCACCAAAATACATAACAATAGACCACTTTCAAAACATAACAATAAATCACTTTCCAAATATTACAACAATAAGTCACGAAACACATCATCAATAAATCTCAAGTCATAATATCAATAGACTACTTCCAAAGGACTCCAATAAGAGAACACAAATGGAATGCTAGAGGAGAGTGTCATCGCATGGCTTAACATGGATTATCCAGACAACCTATCACAAGGTGTCGCCTCCATCTATAAATGGATTATCCAGACAACCTAGTTCAAGGTGCCGCCTCCATCTATGGTTCTCCTGACAACCTATCTCAAGGCGCCGCTCCATAGGGTTACTCATGTGGAATCGTTAACCTCTCGTGAAGACAAGGCAACGATCTTGCCAACCACGGCCTTCTCGGTCCCCTTTAGTCTGTGATAGCACTAATAGGCAGACGAGACATCATAATTATCTTATTAATGTTTAACCACCCACCCATAATTAATTACTTAGGTTATCACTGATTACTTTAAATCTTCATGGGTTACCCTGACAGCCCCTTTGTGTTTCGACCCCCACTTATAGCCAATCTCTCTAGACCCTCAACACAAAATATCCAACACAAAAGGATTGTACCAACAAGAACTACTAAACCAAAAAATGGAAAATCCACGAGGCATAACCATCTCCCCAGAAACATATGAAACGCATCCATAAAATGGTACAATCCATGTGTAACTCAAATCACAACCAAAGCCAAAACATAAGGAAAAACATCAAATTACAAGATCAAACATAAATAACAGTATCCCCACCTCTGGAAGTTCCTAAACAATAACTTAAGCTCCTATAATTGGACAAACTAACTCTAGGGTTTCTCACATGACATAAACTCTAAATAAGAGAAAGCCACAATTTTTTAAACAAATGATCTCAAGAGAAAACAAAACGTAAAATGTCATATAAAGAACTACAATGCACATTAAAATTCACCAACTTTATAAATCAATCACTCGAGAAAATTTGATTAATTAACACATAATTTACCTCTAATTTTCACAATTAAACTATAATATTGCAATTTGTAATTTAATTATCTCATTAACTCAAAATCACATCATATAAAATCCTTCATATATATATATATATATATATATATATATATATATATATATATATATATATACGCTTTTTGTGCGTATATACATATATATACATATATATATATATAGAATAAAACATATATTAGAATTTATGTTTACAAAACACATTATATAATCACTCAAATCCCTTACTGTATTTTACTAAAGTATATATACATTATATACATATATATATATATATATATATATAACATAAAACATAAAATGCGGCATGCAATAAAAGTTTTAATTATAAAGCGAACAAAGTTTTTTTTTTTTTTTTTAAACATTTATTTAATAACCGTTGCCCCACCCCGCCTGTGGTACACAGTACCACAGGTGGGTAGGCCGTAGCCTCCATAGGCTACGACCAACAGCCTTGGCTGTTGTGCGCAGCCCGTGGCGGTTGCGTACAACCGACCTCCCTTGGGGTCATGGGTGGTACGGCCTTAGCCGACCCCCACCCCCATAAAAAAATTATTTATATATATATAATTTTTATTTCATATTCAAACAATTAAAAATATGAATTTTGAAACATAGTTTATTTATTTATTTATTTTAAATTCGCAGGCACTCCAAAAACGTATGTAATTATATGTCTTTTACAAGGAGACCAAATATTTAATATGCATATGTATATGTATATATATATACAAATATATATTTGTCCAGAATAAAAATACAAAAATCAATAATAGGAACAATAGATCGATTTTTCTCCATAACCCAAAATAAATAGGGCATACAATTATAGTTTCCACAATAATTGATTTTCTTTTCAAAACTATAATTTTACAACTCAATTTTATTGAAGAATTTCGAAGGGTTTAACTATAGTTTTCAACAGAGAAATTCAAAGGTTTAACAATCAAATTCTCAATCACAGAAAACCTCTTTCAAAACATAGAGAAATTAATTTTCAAACATGGCTACAAGATTTTGTTCACAAATTCAAAAAGAAGAAAACAATAAGTTTAAGGGAACCTGGAGTCCTTCGTTCGATGTAGAATCCCCTCTGTAGCTTCTCAATTTCCTGCCTTCAGCTCTCTTCTAAATTAATATTTTCTTCAAAACAATTCTTTTACCGAGAAGCACAAAAAAACTATTTTTCTTTTCTTTTACAGACAAAAACCAGAAAAAACCATTGTGTGTAAAAAAATTTCACAATAAAAATAAATAAAAATTAATAAAGCTCATCATCTTTTTCCTCAAAAATCCTCTCCATTCATTGGTTTTTTTCTTGCTTTTCAAAGCACACACTTATCTCACAATTTTAATAAAAAAATAAAATTATTTTCTCAAGATATTCTCTACAGATTTTTTAATTTAATATCAGGAAAAAGATAATATATAATTATCATCATCATTATTTATTTAAATTAATTACTTACACTTTTAATTAATTAAATAACTTTTTAATTTACAATATATTTAAAATTCAACATTTTACTAACTTACAATAAATCAAGTAACAAAACAACATTAATTAATCTCATAAAATAAAGATTAATTAAATAACCACTCACCATAAATAAAATAAATAATCAAAAATCAAACAATACAAGACAAGGACAAAACCTAAATTCCTGTCACAACAAAACTCACAATGGGCTGATGGACTTGGGACGGGGACACTTCCTTATCAACTCCCTTTTTCAACATTGTACCCATTGGGTTAATTTAATGCTTGCCCTGTCCTGTTGAAATAGGTGGAATTGAGACTTTATTCCTACAATTCTTGCATACCAATAAACATCACGTAACATGTATATGTATAATCAAATACATCAGATCGTGAGAAGGAGTCGCAGTGTATCAGGGCACTCGCAAACGAGTGGTACTACACTGTCCCCTCACCAAAGCTACAATAACAACTACAACATTAAGTATAAAGTAACATTGCTAAACTAAACTGATCACATCGTATCATCATAAAATAATTACTAATCTATTACATTACAATATACTACTGCATCAAATTAAGCATTACCAAATCAAGTGTAACCATCATGTCATATCATAATATCCATGTCATAGAATAAAGTAGCATAGTCATCAAGCACTCTAAACTATCCAATCCACCAATCCAACCAACAAATAGTAACTACCAAAGTCTCAAAGTATCAAGAAAAACCACATAAGTATCAAGTCCAAACAACAACATGAGGGGTATTACATCCTCCCCCCCTAGAACATGGCTTACTCCTGGAAGCCAGTAAATAAAAAATGGATAAGCCTCTCTAATATGGGACGCATCCTCCCACGTCGCCAAAGTCTCATCATTTGGGTCCCATTGAACCCACACCTAATCAATATCTATGCCCCTGAGGGTGAGTCTCCAATGTTGTAGCATGAGCACGGCCTCTACCGGTAGCCTCTACAACTACACCTTGGTACCCAGCCTGGCGGTCTTCAACCATAGAAAATGCTTGATGTGACCTACCCGCATCACCTACCATCGGCTCATAAGTAGTTGGTATCTAACTATAACCCATAGTGTTCCCTTGTGGACATTGTATGGAAATATGTCCTTGCTGCCCACATGAGAAGCAGCCTGTGCCTCGCCCAAAACCTCTGACACTAGACGGTGCACTCGATTGCTGAAAGTTGCCTTGTGAAGGTGCTGACTATGTGGTTTGTGCCGGCTACACAAAATGATCTGGTCTATTACGCTGCCAACTTTGGATCTTCTTGTTCTGAGATCTATCTCCCTGCTGAGACTGAGAGTTCTCAAGTCTCGACTGGGAGTGTTGTTGCTCCTCACCCTTAGTGGGTGCTTGATGGCCTTTAGAGGACCCTACAGCTAGGACCGGACCTCCATGAGAAACAACACCCGATGTCGGTGCACTGTCGATCTGAACTTTTGTGTGTCCTCCGACTGTCATATCCAAATTTTCTTCTACTAGCTGAGCCTTCTCAACCGCTACCTCCATTGTCCTAGGCTTGAAGACTCTAACTCCACCATTGATTTGGGTGTTTAAGCCCCGAAGAAAATGCTAAACCAACATTCCCTCATCATGACTGATTCCTGCATATTGCTTCAATTCATAAAATCACTGCTCATATTGTTCAATAGACATCGACATCTACCTAAGGTCATGAAATTCATCTGCCCTACGTTGCCTCTAATGATCAGAAAGGAAGTGATCCCTAAACCTGTCCAGAAATAACTCCCATGTGACCACGCTAATATCCAGATGTAACTTTTGCTCTTCCAGTCGCCACCAAGTGGATGTGAAGCCTCTCAGATGCATGACTGCGCACCGAGCTTTGGTATTGCTACCATAGGGGTGCATCGCGAAGCATCGATCCAAATCAATTAACCATTTTTCCGCTTCTAGACCTCCTCTAGAACCATCGAATGTAGGCATGTGCTCTCATCAAATCCCTCATATGACCAACTATCACTGCATCCTGATCTATCGTTACTTCCCTTCACCTTGGCAACCTTTCCCTTTCTCTCTTGACCCGCTACTCCTCCTCTGGCCTGGGTCCCAACCAATCAAGAATCTCCCCCAAAAGGTGTTGCAACTGTCCATCTAAACTAGGCTATCCCAGGTTTTGACCACCTCCTAACGTATTGAGTTGAGGACCCAGTCGTTCCTCGTGCTCTGAACCATGGGAACTCGATGGTGATGGACTTTGGCAGTTGGCTCTATGACCACCACCTCAGCCTCTTCTTCGACCACAACCTATACCTCGAGCCATGATCTTGGACAACAATTAGAGTTATGTAAGATCAAGAGTTTACGCAAAGGTTTCCTAACGGACACAAACTACCCAGAGGACCCAGTGTTAGCAACCTTGACTCTGATACCAAGTTGTAATGCCCCATCACGCAAACCCCAAAGGAACAAATAATACCAAATTTTTTTTTTAAAAGAACATAACAATGTTCTAAGTTGCACAACTAAATCCCTTAGGGTACATGAGGTGACATTACTAAACTAACCCATAACAAAGATAATTGATTAAACACTAAATAAACAATTACATAAATCCATTCATCCACATCATTAAGACATCCATTAATGATAACCACATAAACAAGAGTAAACCATATATGTAAAACACAAATGAATTAATCATGAAGATATTGAATATATATATATTTCCACAGATACAACATAACATAATTAGTAATTACAAATGATAGTTCACGAATGATTACATGGTATGAATAAACATTACATCAATCTAATAGTACAAAATAATGAACATATAAAAAAATTGCATCAAGGTCTTCCCATCACATGTGGGAGTGATACACCAATAAATGAAGTACATCAGTAGCACAATACACATCTGGAGCATATGAATCCTGGATCAACAACATCTGCCAAAACCCTGTAATGAAAGATACAACTGCATCCAAAGGGAACCCAATGGGGTGCGTAGCACGTTCCACCCAACCACCCCCTGTGCTGGGAGTAAACAAGAAAGGATCCCAGACCAAGCACATCTAACAATAACACAAGACTAACTTCAGACAAGATAACATAATATCACTAGACCACACTGAAAGCTAAACAATGATAAATCACCAAAAGACATAACAATAGACCACTTTCAAAACATAACAATAAATCACTTTCAAAATATTACAATAATAAGTCATGAAACACATCATCAATAGATATCAAGTCATAATATCAATAGACTACTTCTAGAGGACTCCAATAAAACAACACAAATGGAATGCTAGAGGAGAGTGTCATCGTATGGCTTAACATAGATTATCTAGACAACCTATCACAAGGTGTCACCTCCATCTATAAATGGATTATCCAGACAACCTAGTTCAAGGTGTTGCCTCCATCTATGGTTCTCCTGACAACCTATCTCAAGGCGCCGCTCCATAGGGTTACTCATGTGGAATCGTTAACCACTTGTGAAGACAAGGCAACAATATTACTGACCACGGCCTTCTCGGTCCCCTTTAGTTTGTGATAGCACTAACAGGTGGATGAGGATCATAATTATCTTATTAATGTTTAACCACCACCCATAATTAATTACTTAGGTTATCATTGATAACTTTAACTCTTCGTGGGTTACCCTGACAACCCCTTTGTGCGTCGGCCCCCACTTAGAGCCACTCTCTCTAGACCCTCAACACAAAATATCCAACACAAAAAGGATTGTACCAACAAGAACTACTAAAACAAAAAATGGAACATCCACGAGGCATAACCATCTCACCAAAGAATATGAAACACATCCATAAAATGGTATAATCCATGTGTAAATCAAATCACAACCAAAGCCAAAACATAAGGATAAACGTCAAATTACAAGATCGAACATAAATAACAGTATCCCCACCTCTGGAAGTTCCTAAACATAACTTAAGCTCCTATAATTGGACAAACTAACTCTAGGGTTTCTCACATGACATAAACCCCAAATAAGAGAAAATTGTTTAAACGAATGATCTCAAGAGTAAACAAAACATAAAATGTCATAAAAAGAACTACAATGCACATTAAAATTCACCAACTTTATAAATCAATCACTCGAGAAAATTTGATTAATTAACACATAATTTATCTCTAATTTTCACAATTAAACTATAATATTGCAACTTGTTAAATTATCTCATTAACTCAAAATCACAACATATAAAATCCTTCATATATATATATATATATATAAAATAAAACATATATTAGAATTTATGTTTACCAAACACATTATAAAATCACTCAAATCCCTTACTATATTTTACTACAGTATATATACACATATATATACATTATATACATATATATATTAATATATATATACATATATATATATATAACATAAAACATAAAATGTAGCATACAATACGAGTTTTAATTTTAAAGCGAACAAATTTTCTTTTTCTTTTTCTTTTTTAAAACATTTATTTAATAACCACTGCCCCACTCGCCCTATGGTACTGTGTACCATAGGTGGACATGCTACAACCTCCATAGGCTGTTGTGCGCAGCCCGTGGCGGTTGCATATAGTCGACCTCCCTTGGGGTCGTGGGTGGTACGGCCTCGGCCGACCCCCACCCCCATAAAAAAATTATTTATATATTTTTTTTATTTCATATTCAAACAATTAAAAATATGAATTTTGAAACACAGTTTACTTATTTTTATTTTTTAAATTCGCAGGCACAGACTCCAAAAACGTATGTAATTATATATCTTTTACAAGGAGACCAAATATTTAATATGCATATATACATATATATTTGTCCAGAATAAAAATACAAAAATCAATAATAGGAACAACAGATCGATTTTTCTCCATAACCCAAAATAAATAGGGCATACAATTTTAGTTTCCACAATAATTGATTTTCTTTTCAAAACAATAATTTTACAACTCAATTTTATTGAAGAATTTTGAAGGGTTTAACTGTAGTTTTCAATAGAGAAATTCAAAGTTTTAACAATCAAATTCTCAATCACAGAAAACCTCTTTCAAAACATAGAGAAATTAATTTTCAAACATGGCTACAAGATTTTGTTCACAGATTCAAAAAGAAGAAAACAATAAGTTTAAGGGAACCTGGAGTCCTTCGTTCGATGTAGAACCCCCTCTGTAGCTTCTTCTCAATTCCCTGCCTTTAGCTCTCTTCTAAATCAATATTTTCTTCAAAACAATTCTTTTACCCAGAAGCACAAAAAAACTATTTTTCTTTTCTTTTACAGACAAAAACCAGAAAAAACCATTGTGTGTAAAACTTTTGTTAGGGTTAGAAATGGGGATATCTAACAATTAAATGCAGATTATATAATACAGAGAAACTAAAACAC
The DNA here is from genome assembly GCA_007258455.2 of Sequoia sempervirens. Lineage (NCBI taxonomy): Eukaryota > Viridiplantae > Streptophyta > Pinopsida > Cupressales > Cupressaceae > Sequoia > Sequoia sempervirens. The sequence goes on from VDFB02047230.1 coordinate 399,404,273, forward strand.
ACAGAATTATAGCATAGAATTTAACGTGGTTCACCCAATCTGGGCTACATCCACCAAACCGCAGCCATCCAATACTTTACTATCTAGTGCAAAAACCTATTACAATCTTGCGAATAATTGCGTTTTTCATCATATTGTAACACCCATCCGAACCCCTTTTTAACAAGCTTAGAAGCTTCTAGATTTTGGGTTCTACAAAATCGGATTTTTCCTTTTTCGTTGATTTTTCCCTTTTTTGGTGATGATGCGAAAAAATAGGAGGAAAATTGGCAATGATACATGCTGGGGTGTACAGTATACCATGGGCTATACAGTATAGCATGATTAGTCACCACATACCAACAACTTTCTCACAATAAAAATAAATAAAAATTAATAAAGCTCATCATTTTTTTCCTCAAAAATCCTCTCCATTCATTGGTTCTTTTCTTGCTTTTAATAGCACACACTTATCTCACAATTTTAATAAAAAAATTAATTATTTTCTCAAGATATTTTCTACAGATTCTCTAATTTAATATCAGGAAAAAGATAATATATAATTATCATCATCATTATTTATTTAAATTAATTACTTACACTTTTAATTAATTAAATAACTTTTTAATTTACAATATATTTAAAATTCAACATTTTACTAACTTACAATAAATCAATTAACAAAACAACATTAATTAGTATTATAAAATAAAGATTAATTAAATAACCACTCACCATAAATAAAATAAATAATCAAAAATCAAACAATACAAGACAAGGACAAAACCTAATTTCCTGTCACAACAAAACTCACAATGGGCTGACGGACTTGGGACGGGGACACTTCCTTATCAACTCCCTTTTTCAACATTGTACCCATTGGGTTAATTTAATGCTCACCCTATCCTGTTGAAATAGGTGGAATCAAGACTTTATTCCTGCAATTCCTGCATACCAATAAATTTCAAGTAACATGTATATATATAATCAAATACATCACAATGTAGCAGGGCACTCGCAAATGAGTGGTACTATAGTGTCCCCTCAACAAAGCTACAATAACAACTACAAAATTAAGTATAAAGTAACATTTCTAAACTAAACTGATCACATCGTATCATCATAAAATAATTACTAATCTATTACACTACAATATACTATTGCATCAAATTAAGCATTACCAAATCAAGTGTAACCATCATGTCATATCATAATATCCATGTCATAGAATAAAGTAGCATAGTCATCGACCAGTTTAAACTATCCAATCCACCAATCCAACCAACAAATAGTAACTACCAAAGTCTAAAATTATCAAGCAAAACCACAAAAGTATCAAGTCCAAACAACAACATGAGAGGTATTACATATCACATGTGTTTGGTTTTACCTTGTCAACGGTCTAAGGATTCTAATCCACCTATCCAACATCCCTCCATCATCCTATCTATTCCTAAAGAGGTCATTCCAAATGTAATAAATCTAACCCATACAATCTTTCTATGCAACCTTGCACATCATCCAAAAAATTCCTTGGTTTTGTTCCTAGCCTTGCTGCAGACCTTGATCCTTTAGTCACATTATCATCATCCTCATGTTGTTTTGAGATGTGTCCTTCCCATGTCAAACAACATCGTCATCATCATTATCACCTATCAATTATTTTTTAGCTTGAATAGGAGCAAGATCAAGGTTGTCCTTGGATTCTTGTGCATCATTCACATGCATTCTTCGCAATCCTCATAGTCACCCTTCATTCATAATAATGCCTTTATCTTCCATCATCTCTCATTTTACATCCATCATAAGGCCTTTTAATCTTTATCATGACTTCCAAGTGGTTGATGTCTTACGTCCTTTTTCCTCTATCTTCCATCCATAATAAAACCCTATCCCATCCCATCCCTATTGGTTAGTCCTATACCTGACTTGGGGCAATTTCCTAACACCTAGATTCATTGGATTCTACAATTTTCATTTGAGGTCAAAAAATTCAAAAAGTCAAAAAAATTAAAATATTCCCAAAAAAATTAAAACATGTCAAAACCTAAAACATTTAGATAACTTTCAAAAAAATTCAAAACTAGAGTCAAAGTTAGTCATGTCAGTTTTTGTCATTGTCAAACTACATTCCCTGTGCGACTAGACGTAGGCAAGGCCATCTGTCGATGTGCCCCTGAGGCATTAGGTTAGTCCTTTAGGTATTGTCAAATAAATAATAAAATCATGATTTGGTCCTTTGTCATTGAAACAAAGTCAAGGGTCATGTCGAACTACGAGGTCTATGTGCATTGCTACGTAGGTAAGTCCATTTGTCAATGAGCCCCTGAGGCCTCCTAGGTCAATCTTTTAGGGTTCTCGGATCAGTAAAAATAAATGGGACACTATCAACTCAGATGTGACATCATCATCTGAACTTCAAACACAAATCCTAAATCAACAAGACAAGCAAGCCAACATGTCTTCAAGTCAACTTAGTCATTTGTCAAATCAATCAAACCAGACAAATCGATCAACACCAATGGTCTTATGCAGGATGTGTCCTTCTTGAAACTAGACCTTGACACTATTGCATTTTTTAATTTGACTTATACAAGTAGTTACATGATCGAAAACAAACTTGATGTCTTATATGACATGTTTCTTCTCCTGAAACTAGGCCTTGTCAAAATAATCAACCCATCACTCACTTCATCCCTTAACACACTGGCACACACTTATTGGAAAACAATCTGAATGGTTGTTGATCTTGTTGGTTTGTTTTGTCTCATCTTTTTTATTTACTTTGGTCATGTTACTAGCCACCTCGAGGATGTCTCACGAAGGACTTAGAGGAGCGATGATGTCTCATGACTTGTTTTTTATTTGATTGTTGTCTATGGTTTTTCTTGACAAAAATACTGGGGAAAAATGATCCTTAATATGAGTTAGGACATTCCTTGTCTATGACTGACTATTTTACAGATGGATGACCTTGCACACCTTGGTCTGTCTTACCATGGTGTTTGTTGTCTATTTTTCATATTTTACCACCCAATGATGATTAAATGCAAAAGCCATGCATAGAAAAATATATATCTACAAATTATCTCAAATAGCACTATCTCAATATCTAGGTCTTCTAGGCTAACATCCATCTTTTTCATTCTAACATTCATCTTTTCCATGCTAATGTCTTCTATTTTGCATCTTCATCATCCTTAACTATTTTCCCCTATCCTCTTGTCCTTCATCCTCTAGTCTTCTCATCCATTTCGAGAGCACACTCGTGTTCTTTGAACTTGCCTGTCCTCTAGAGGGGGCATACCACTACCTCCTCTTCATCCTTCTTCATCCTACTTTCACTGGGGCATATCTTTTTCTTTGACATAATGTGATAAACTACATTATATCAAAGAGGGGAAAATGTAGACACCTAGAAATTATCACTAAGCCTATGAATTTATTAAAACCCCCTTTTTCATCTTTGATAATTAAATAATCTTAATTATTTAATTATTACCTAATGTCGTAAATTCTTCTATTAATAAAATAATATAAATTATTTAATTAATTCATTTTAGCCTTTTCTGACACAAATAAATTAAATTCTATTTAATTAAATAACTTTATTTTCCTCTCACTTTTTGAATTAAATTTCTATTTAATCAAAATTTTAACTTTATTTTTTCCTCTTGCAATGAGATAATGTTTCAATTATTTCAAAATTCACTTTCCTCTTTGAACTAATTGATTTTGTCAAAAAATCAGTTAATTTCCTCTTTCTCCTTCACTTTTGATTTTATCTCATCTCATCTCGTCTAATTTCAGCCATTGATCAAATTAATGTCTTTTCAATCTCAATTGTCCATTTTCTAGTTGGCTCTCTATAAATAGCGCTGCTATTTATCATTTTCATCATCTAAAAAAACTTAGAAAGTCTTGTACTCATAGCTATCGTGTTGTTGAGATAATTAAATTCTTCAATATTTTGCTGGTCTTAGGCATAGGCTATAGTTGCACTTCAAATCTAAGGGAAATTATATTATTTACAGCAAAGTGGAGAAGAAAAATAGAGGTCAATCAATGGAGGCTTGCAGATTAGGTGACTTTGTTTCATGTTTCTATGCTTCTTTCTTTCTTTGTTCTCTATTGTTGATTAGGGTTTTGGTTTATTATGCTATTTGCAATTAATCTAAAAATTCTACCTTGATGCAGGTGGTTTAGTAGTAGCATATGGTAAAAGTAAAAAACCTTATATCTACCTTCTAAAATAACATATTTCATAAGAGAAAGAAACACCTTGTCCAAGGGTTTTGGCAGCGCCTCATGGTCGAAACCTAACTGCTTTTTAATTCGCTTCTCATTGTCCTTGAAGAAGGAATTGACTCTTTGGGTCTTGTGTTTTGGTGTGATTTTTATATTCCTTGCCATCACAGGAGAGACCCGTCACCTTACCAATCACTTCCTCATCCACCTCGAACAAAATTCCTCCCATGGTGACACACATATCCTTCCACAAACTAGCAAATTGAGCTGACATTTTCTCATCGTGGCCCACCAAACCTCCCTCCATATAGATATGCCAAGCTATGTGGTCCTTGTGAAACTCCTTATAGTTTTTGGGCTCGGTCCTAACCCTATCGCCACCCATCTCAACCCATAGCACATAAGAACTAACCTAGAGAAACAAAATTAGCTAGAAAATGAACTGGCCGCTAGTGAATTTACCCTTTCTAAAAACATCATTACCCAGCCACCTAGGATAGTAAGGTGCAATTAAATTTATCAAGCGTTTACATGCCTCAACGATCATTCTCAATGATGCCAACTCCATGGGGCCGTAATCATCGCTTAAGTACCATAAGCTAAGGCAACAAGCCATGATAATGAAAATCAGATAATTAATACTTGTGCCAAAGGTCCCATCGAATTTACACAATTTCCTAGGACTTTTAGCTACAAGGCCAAGATCTGAATTTCTTAAGTACATCTCATAAAATCTTATGCTCACCATAAGGTTGATTAAAATAGAATTATGAAGTAAGCTAGAGATAAACATCACATTACACACATTCCCAAAGATTTGATGGGATATGTAGTACATTTGAAAAGATAGTCCATAAAGGCCAAGGACCCCACCATACATAGTTATGAAATAAAATAACCACTTGGCATCTCACTTTAAAATCACCACCTCTCTCGGCCTAGTCCTCGTCACCCAAGGTCTTGACATGTAGTGCCACCTGTACCCACAAGAATTAGTATTTTTTGCCATCATTGAATGGTTATATTTCTTTGTTTCACAAGGATTAATCCTTGTATATTTGTCGGTAGTGGCTCGAGCCTTTTCCAACACCTACATAGACTCCAAGTGGAGCCCAAGTTGGCCATACCATCGGCCACCTGGTTACCCTCTCAATAGGTGTGAGTCAAGTACTTCCTTTCCAATTTTGAAATCAATAAATTTATGTCTAGCAAGATATCCTTAATGTTCCAACCATGCAATGAACCATGATTAACAGAGTCAATCAAAGTCTTAGAGTCCCATTCAATGTGTAAATTTTTTATGCCCAGAGTGACAAAAATCTTAATGCCCTTAAGCAACGCTCATGACTCAGTCATCATAGAATATTGAATGCTAATTCCTCCAACAAACCCAACAACCAAGTTGTCATTGTAGTCCCTTATAATACCACCAATACTGGCTATACCAGGGTTCCCCTTGGCCACACTGTCAAAATTCAGTTTAAACCAACCCAAACCTGGGGGGATCCAAACTATCTTTTTTCTATCTAGAGACTTGGAGTTATCAAAGGAGTTGGTCTCAAGTTTTATGTTCCAAGATTTTTCCATTTTGATCTCCCATTCTATAGGGGCATTGTCTGGGGGTTTCCAAGTGAATAGGGAGATACTTTCAAAAATAAGTCTAGATCTAATGCCAAAAACTTCCTTGGGGCTCCTCTTAGTGTCTCTGAAGATTTGATTGTACCTTTATTTACATAGGAACCAACAAATGATGGGGGGACTTGCCTTCGGGTCTCCATGGGGAGAGGGTGTTGAAAGGGTCCAGTCCATCCTTCAATAAAGGATTGTAAATCCTTATTCAAGGTCCAGTGAGTATCCAATTTTCAGAAGGCTAGGTCACAAACCTCAGTAGCAAATGTATAATGCAATAATAGGTGATCCAATGAATCTTCATTATTTTTGCATAACATACATCTATTCAAGATCAGGAAGCCCCTTTTCCTTAGGTTATCTTGGGTTAGGAATCTATTGTGACAAGCCTTCCACTGGAAGAAAATTATTTTTGCAATCAAGTGTTGATTCCAAAACCATTTCCAAATCCTACTTTGAGTGCCCTTGTCCAACAACAAACTGTAAGTCATCCTAGCAGAAATTTTTCTCTTACTTTGCAAAGACCAAAAGAAATCATCCTTGACATCTAATATGGGGATTCTAGATAATGAGAGTAAGTCTTGTAGGGAAATAGCCAAAAAATTTAGTTCTATGGAAAGAGGGTAGCATAACCTTAAGTCTTTCCATCTCCTAACTCCCAATAGACCATGAAGATAGTCACAAACATTCCTACCAAAGAAAAGAATTGCAGGCTCCATCAGGTTTTTAAACTCAAAAAAGGCTAATGGGGAGTCAAACAGCCAAGGGTCTTCCCAAAAATGAATACAACTACCACTACCAAGTTTCCATCTCAATCCTAATTGAAGAAGCTTCTTCATCTTGTAGATATTATTCCAAGCCAAGGACCCATGGGGGTGATCATTCAAAATGAACCCGATTAGGAGGCAATTTCCTAGGTATTTAGCATTCATTATCCTACACCAGTCCTTTTTATTCCTTAACTGGTCCCACCCTAGCTTGGAAAGAAAGGATTTGTTGGTAGATTGGAATTTCCTAATGCCCAACCCTCCCCCATATTTTGGAAGGCACACCTTATCCCAACTGACAAGAGACATCTTCTTCTTTTCCTTAGTACTAGACCAAAGGAATACTCTTTGGATCTTTTCAAAATTTTCATCAATGTATTTAGGAATTTTGAACATAGAAAGGAAGTAAACCAGAATCCATTGAAGGGAAATAGTAAGGAGTTGTATTTTACCAGCATGATTCAGGATCAAACCTTTCCACCCTATAAGCTACCTTTGAATATTTTCAAGGATAGTATTCCAAAAATTGGGAGTGACTTCCTTAACAATGAGAGGGAGACCCAAATACACTTAAGAGAGTGAGGCACTCACATAGCCCAAAACAACAGTCACATGATCCTGCAGACCAAGAGTGCAATTAAAGAAATAGATCATACTCTTATTATAATTAATGTACCGACCGAAACAAGCCGCATAAAGATTGAGGAAAATTTTCCATTTCCTAGCTTCCACAACTGAGGCTTTCCCAAATAACATAGCGTCATCCACAAATTTTTGAATGACAACAGGGTGAAGAGTGGTGGCCGGCTTGACACCCATGATGGAGCCCTTTGACAACATTCAAACAACATTCCTACTCAGCACATCAGAAACCATTATGAACAAATAGGGGGAAAGGGGGTCACCCTATCTAAACCTCTTCCAA
>VDFB02047230.1:399411920-399486529 GCA_007258455.2 Sequoia sempervirens
TCCCACATTGGTCTCTCTTCAACATTTGGCATTTTGAAAATCTTTAAATACAAGCATCATCCTCAAGCAAATCCTTCACAATCTTCACAATTTCATGCAAGGTTACTCTCTTCACTTGAGATTTAATCTTGTTCATCATCACTCCACCATCTTCATAGCATTTTCAATTTGAGCTTTTATCAAGGATTGGGAAAGGGTCACTAGCACATGTGACACCAATCCACTATGAGATAGAGTTGGATCATGTCTTTCATATGCATTATTTAGTTTCTATTGTTCCATTTTTATTGCATGATTGATGTGTTTCATTATTTCATAGGGATGTTAAAATGTTGTTTTGTTTTAAACTAACCATTTGCAGATTTTAGCATCCACAATATTTATTGTAGATTTAATTTAAATTATCTTAGATTTGATTTAATTTAAATTCAGACATAATCTAGATTAATCTAATTTAGTTTAGATTTTAATTTCTAATTCAGTTTAGATTTTAATTTCTAATTCAGTTTAGATTTTTTAATTCTTAATTTAGTTTAGATTTTTAAATTCTTAATTTAGTTTAGATTTTAATTTCTAATTTAGTTTAGATTTTAATTTCTAATTTAGTTTAGATTTTTAAATTCTTAATTTAGTTTAGATTTTAACTTCTAATTTAGTTTAGATTTCTTATTTCTAATTTAGTTTAGATTTTTAATTTCTAATTTAGTTTAAATTTTTAATTTCTAATTTAGTTTAAATTTTTAATTTCTAATTTAGTTTAGTTTTAATTTCTAATATAGTTTAGATTTTAATTGCTAATTTAATTTTAATTTTAATTTCTAATTCACTTTAGATTTAAGTTTCTAATTTAATTTAGATTTAAGTTTCTAATTTAATTTAAATTTAAGTTTCTAATTTAATTTAGATTTAAGTTTCTTAATTTAATTTAGATTTAAATTTAGAGCTAGATTTAGTTTTAAATCTATATTTTTCTAATTTATTTAGATTTAGATTTAATTAAATTAAGTTGATTTTATTTTGTTAACTTTTAGGTCTTGTTTGTTAATTAGATTAATGGCATTCCCCTTTTTAATGTAATTTTGGATCTTGTGGCTAATCTTTTGCTTTTTTTTGAACATCCGTTTGTCCAAGTCTCAAAAAAAAAAAAGAAAAAAACTTAAACTTTCACTTTGTTGAAGACTTGAAAATCAAAACTTACTAATGACATTTTCTGCAAGATGTTCCTTGAAGATTTATTTTTTAAAAAATTGATTGTCTTTTAGTATAGCAAACACTTCGTTTGGTGCTTAAAAAAAAAAATATTTTATGTGTTTGGAATGCTTGTACATGTGTTGAGTGGACCTATTGCTAACACACACTATCCTCTCCCTTGGATTTCGTGGTCTTGGGTGCAAGAGAAAAGTGTTAGTGACGCTCAAGTTTTCTTTTTTAGAGGGGCCTTCCTTGCAAGAGGGAATGACTCCAACCAGTTTTTCACCTAGGCCAGCATATAAAAGGATAAGACTAAACTTTCAAGTGCTCATGACAGTCTTTTTCCTTGCTACACAGTGTCACTCGAAACAGGGTACCTACCGTAAAATGTATAAGAGCCCCTAGTAGAGTGATTAAAGCCTTAAGTGGCTTGTTGAATGCTTGCGAGGAGTCGTGTCCCTGAGTATTCACTAAGAACCAACTATTTTAGTATCCCAAAATCCTTCTATTTGTTGGCGTAGGATGTTAGACCTCTGAAGTCGTCCCATGTTCCTGTAGTTCAAAGTTGAGATAGAAAATTTCTTGAGATCTTTGGGTCTTTGGGAATTCATAGTTTGGTGCACCCGAGAAGTGAGTGTCGTGGAGGGGAGCTAGTGTGACCAAACTTCTAAGCTATCTACTCGGAATAAGTGTGGCTGTAGAAATCTAAGTGGGAATCCATCAAATATTGTCTCAACTAACCTAAGATTGTACTTGAATGTTCTTTATCTCAATTGCAACAGTTAAGCAAAAACAAACTCAAAACATTGTGTTTTATGTGTGTGTCTTTCAAACAAACAAGCAAACAAACCTTACACCTGAAAATTGCAACACTTCACAGTTTCAGACCAAGCATCATTTTCGAACAAAACAATCAAAATCATGTCAAACTCTTGCCAAAATCAGATTCAAACCTTTGAGATCCATTTTTAGATCAACTTGTTGTGATTCCTATTTAAAACCATAAACTTTCTAAATTCACCTTGCATTATTAGGTCATCATTTTAGGTACCTTAGCATCCTCATTACTTGCATATCCCAACATCACATTAGGCTAATTTTTTTCAGACTTTTAGGCTTGGCACCTTGTGGATTTTAGGATAGAAGAACTCTCTATACTTTGGTATGAATGATTGCTTAAAAAAAAAGATTGTCATTTGACCAAGTCACTTTTTAACTTCATCCTTTGTCATTTTGGTGATAATTTCCTACTCACAAGTCTAGTTGGGAAACTCACCTTGTCACTCTTTTTCACTTATCCTAGAAAAAGGCCATTTGACAATTCTAGTTGAAACATTGGTTTACCCTTGGTTAGTTAGTGATCTTTTCTTACATCTTTCAAAAGTGTTTAAGCCCTCAAGTTCACTATATATATCCATCACCTCTTAGTCATTTGCATCCTTCATACCACAACATAACATCCAACATTATAATTATCACTTTTAATCTTGTTGCATACATTAGACATCTTTCATCCTCAAAATAACAAAAATAACAAAAATACCAAAATAATAGTTGCATTATCCTTAGGCATCCCTATATATTCAAAAATACAAAAAAATATCACTTAGGTTGCATACCTTAGGCACAGGTGCATACCTTCCATTTCATTGGAATCTCTTAGGATTCATACCATCCACCACCATGTCTTCCCTTCATCTTGATATGCTTGCTAGTCAAGTTGAATACCAATTAATCTGCACTGGTCAAGCCCAACAAGCCATAGAATTCAAGAGATAATGGATTAATTTTCTATCCCAATCACCCACAACCCATAGTCAACTACCCATCTATCCCTCTTATCAACAACTCATAAACCCTAGTCCTCCATCCACCTACCCTCAATATCAAGAGTCACTTTCCATTTATCCACAACAAACATCCATTAGTCATCTTTATTCTAACCTTGACAAGGGAAACCAACCTTCCACTAATCCCTTCCAAGCCTCCACGTCCTATTATAGTCCATTTTTCACTAGTCCATTCCAAGAAACCACATCCTATCCTAGTCCATCATCCAAAGATACATTTAGTCATAAAAATCATATCCTTGTCCAAAGTCACATTCCATTGCCTAAACTTGAGGATACATGTCAAGAGGAAAACCTAAGGCATGACATCATAGCTTCACCTTCATGTCAAGATCAAAGTAGTTCATCCCATGATCCCATCCTTAAGTCCATACAAGAAGTCCTAGATAATCGAGGCATCCAAAATACACCTATCTTTGGTCAAAATTCTGTTCTCAATCATGTCATCCAAGATACACCTATTTTTGACCAAGATCCTACCCTTGAACATGAAGTTCAAAATGATCCTCTCATTGACCTTTATGCCATTGATGATCAACTATTTGAAGTTGATCCTACCCAAACTATGAACACCACCATCTCCTAAAATGAGACACTTGCCTCCATGGGACACATAGATAATCTTTCTCTAGAACAAGAGTCTCTTGCTCTAGACATATTTGCAAATGATCAAGCTATAGTGGAATTCACCAGAATCTATGATAATGACCGATATATTTTGAAGAACTATCAAAATATAATGTTTCACAAAATCAAACCAAAGATATAAATGAGAAATGTATCCAACATGTCAATGAAGCTACAACATCTTATCAACTAGGATCATCTATCTTTGTCAGAGCAAGCTTTCTTGCAGATGACAAAATAATGAGTAATGATCTCCACATACATAATGATGGGTTAGCATCTTGTTTTCAAAATAAAAAATACCCCATCATAAATAGAATCTATCAGAGCATGCAGTATCAAGGAAGAGGACTAGGCCGACATGAGCAAGGAATTCAAGAACCAATATAGTTTCATGAAAATCCTAGACACTAGGGTCTTGGCTATTATTCAATTAGAAAATCTAATGATGTTAGTGGTACCTCCTTGATATTGGGGTCAACTTTATCTGATACAAACATCAAAATGGGGGCCATGAGTAGTTCTTACCATAAGGTTGTTGCCAACATTCCTTCCATCCACACCATAAACCATTATTTCAACATAATTAAACCCATCAATTGGGACAAAAAAAAGAAGTATCATAAGTATAAAGCCCAAAATCAAATATAAAAAGGCCATTGAATGAAACAAAAATTTGAGTGGACAAATAAAGTTAAAATGGATCCCAAAGAAAAACAGATCAAGCAAAGAAAATATTCCAAATCCAAAAGTCAATCAAAATGTGGAGCGACAAGAAAAGAGGAATCCTACATATAATAAATGTCCACCTCCTTCAAAATGGTCATCAATCAAGGAATATAAAAGTGTTGGTTCCAAACGCTATCCCAACCAAAATTCCAAACTCTGCCATCCAACATGCCAAGTTTGGAAAATAAAAAGTGATTCATCCAAACATCCAAACAATCCTTCCACATCTACCATCATCAATCATTCCAAAAGACATACCTCATGAATTTTTCACATCATGGCAGAAAATCTTTATCATAAGGACTCTCATGGAATTCTATTTCGATATGCATATTCTGATAAGGCCAACTCTAGTATCAACAAGGATTACACTGACATCGATTAGTTATATGCAAGCGCTGTGATCTTGACAAGGCAACTGCTTCATAAAGGTCATTATTGGCATATCATGGCACCAGTCTCTGCATCAACACCATCAATGGATTCAACACAATCAGTGATCATCTAAAATATCAAGTCCTGAAAAAATATAAAAAAAAAAGAGAAAAAGGTCATGAAAAAAAAGTCAAAAAAATAGTAAAGAGAAAAAATTTGTCCAATAGTGAAAACAATTCTTATGGCACTTTGGATAAGTACCATGATGAAAACCTGGAAAAAAAACATCATGTGTAAAAGAAATTATCTATGTGGACCATTACACTTGGGGGTAAGTCGTCTCATCTCCCATTACCTTTCTCATGATATTTCCATCTATCCATTTAAGCCCTATCATTCCCATCCATTTTCCCACATACTTTGATCTTGATAAGGAATGGGGTACAAACACAAATCATCCTTTGTAAAAACTCTTGACATGTCTATCCTCTAGTTATACACTATTTATGATAATTCTTCCAGCCAATAATCGTCATGTCACTTATATTTTACCAAATCCATCCATTATCCTTCCATACTTATCATGTAACGCCATGTCGTGCAAACCCCAAAGGAACAAATAAAATCGCAACAATTTCTTTTTAAAGAACATAACAAACGTACTTAAGTATTCCAACATAACAATGTTCTAATTTGCACAACTAAATCCCTTGGGGTAAATGAGGTGACATTACTAAACTAACCCATAACAAAGATAATAGATTAAACACTAAATAAACAATTACGTAAATCCTTTTATCCACATCATTAAGACATCCATTAACAATAACCACATAAATAAGAGTAAACCATATATGCAAAACACAAATGAATTAATCATGAAGATATTGAATATATATATATTTCCACAAATACAACATAACATAATCAGTAATTACAAATGATAGTTCATGAATGATTACATGGTATGAATAAACATTACATCAATCTGATAGTACAACATAATGAACATATAAACAAATTACATCAAGGTCTTCCCATCACACGTGGGAGTGACACACCAATAAATGAAATACATCAGTAGCACAAATACACATCTGGAGCATATGAATCCTGGATCAACAACATCTTCCAAAACCCTGCAATGAAAGATACGACTGCATCCAAAGGGAACCCAACGGGGTGCGTAGCATGTTCCACCCAACCACCCCCGTGCTGGGAGTAAAAAAGGAAGGATCCCCGACCAAGCACATCTAACAGTAACACAAGACTAACTCTAGACAAGATAACATAATATCACTAGACCACACTGAAAGCTAAACAATGATAAATCACCAAAATACATAACAATAGACCACTTTCAAAACATAACAATAAATCACTTTCCAAATATTACAACAATAAGTCACGAAACACATCATCAATAAATCTCAAGTCATAATATCAATAGACTACTTCCAAAGGACTCCAATAAGAGAACACAAATGGAATGCTAGAGGAGAGTGTCATCGCATGGTTTAACATGGATTATCCAGACAACCTATCACAAGGTGTCGCCTCCATCTATAAATGGATTATCCAGACAACCTAGTTCAAGGTGCCGCCTCCATCTATGGTTCTCCTGACAACCTATCTCAAGGCGCCGCTCCATAGGGTTACTCATGTGGAATCGTTAACCTCTCGTGAAGACAAGGCAACGATCTTGCCAACCATGGCCTTCTCGGTCCCCTTTAGTCTGTGATAGCACTAATAGGTGGACGAGACATCATAATTATCTTATTAATGTTTAACCACCCACCTATAATTAATTACTTAGGTTATCACTGATTACTTTAACTCTTCATGGGTTACCCTGACAGCCCCTTTGTGTTTCGACCCCCACTTAGAGCCACTCTCTCTAGACCCTCAACACAAAATATCCAACACAAAAGGATTGTACCAACAAGAACTACTAAACCAAAAAATAGAAAATCCACGAGGCATAACCATCTCCCCAGAAACATATGAAACACATCCATAAAATGGTACAATCCATGTGTAACTCAAATCACAACCAAAGCCGAAACATAAGGAAAAACATCAAATTACAAGATCAAACATAAATAACAGTATCCCCACCTCTGGAAGTTCCTAAACAATAACTTAAGCTCCTATAATTGGACAAACTAACTCTAGGGTTTATCACATGACATAAACTCTAAATAAGAGAAAGCCACAATTTTTTAAACAAATGATCTCGAGAGAAAACAAAAAATAAAATGTCATATAAAGAACTACAATGCACATTAAAATTCACCAACTTTATAAATCAATCACTCGAGAAAATTTGATTAATTAACACATAATTTACCTCTAATTTTCACAATTAAACTATAATATTGCAATTTGTAATTTAATTATCTCATTAACTCAAAATCACATCATATAAAATCCTTCATATATATATATATATATATATATATATATATATATATATATATATATATATACGCTTTTTGTGCGTATATACATATATATACATATATATATATATAGAATAAAACATATATTAGAATTTATGTTTACAAAACACATTATATAATCACTCAAATCCCTTACTGTATTTTACTAAAGTATATATACATTATATACATATATATATATATATATATATATAACATAAAACATAAAATGCGGCATGCAATAAAAGTTTTAATTATAAAGCGAACAAAGTTTTTTTTTTTTTTTTTAAACATTTATTTAATAACCGTTGCCCCACCCCGCCTGTGGTACACAGTACCACAGGTGGGTAGGCCGTAGCCTCCATAGGCTACGACCAACAGCCTTGGCTGTTGTGCGCAGCCCGTGGCGGTTGCGTACAACCGACCTCCCTTGGGTTCATGGGTGGTACGGCCTTAGCCGACCCCCACCCCCATAAAAAAATTATTTATATATATATATTTTTTATTTCATATTCAAACAATTAAAAATATGAATTTTGAAACATAGTTTATTTATTTATTTATTTTAAATTCGCAGGCACTCCAAAAACGTATGTAATTATATGTCTTTTACAAGGAGACCAAATATTTAATATGCATATGTATATGTATATATATATACAAATATATATTTGTCCAGAATAAAAATACAAAAATCAATAATAGGAACAATAGATCGATTTTTCTCCATAACCCAAAATAAATAGGGCATACAATTATAGTTTCCACAATAATTGATTTTCTTTTCAAAACTATAATTTTACAACTCAATTTTATTGAAGAATTTCGAAGGGTTTAACTATAGTTTTCAACAGAGAAATTCAAAGGTTTAACAATCAAATTCTCAATCACAGAAAACCTCTTTCAAAACATAGAGAAATTAATTTTCAAACATGGCTACAAGATTTTGTTCACAAATTCAAAAAGAAGAAAACAATAAGTTTAAGGGAACCTGGAGTCCTTCGTTCGATGTAGAATCCCCTCTGTAGCTTCTCAATTTCCTGCCTTCAGCTCTCTTCTAAATTAATATTTTCTTCAAAACAATTCTTTTACCGAGAAGCACAAAAAAACTATTTTTCTTTTCTTTTACAGACAAAAACCAGAAAAAACCATTGTGTGTAAAAAAATTTCACAATAAAAATAAATAAAAATTAATAAAGCTCATCATCTTTTTCCTCAAAAATCCTCTCCATTCATTGGTTTTTTTCTTGCTTTTCAAAGCACACACTTATCTCACAATTTTAATAAAAAAATAAAATTATTTTCTCAAGATATTCTCTACAGATTTTTTAATTTAATATCAGGAAAAAGATAATATATAATTATCATCATCATTATTTATTTAAATTAATTACTTACACTTTTAATTAATTAAATAACTTTTTAATTTACAATATATTTAAAATTCAACATTTTACTAACTTACAATAAATCAAGTAACAAAACAACATTAATTAATCTCATAAAATAAAGATTAATTAAATAACCACTCACCATAAATAAAATAAATAATCAAAAATCAAACAATACAAGACAAGGACAAAACCTAAATTCCTGTCACAACAAAACTCACAATGGGCTGATGGACTTGGGACGGGGACACTTCCTTATCAACTCCCTTTTTCAACATTGTACCCATTGGGTTAATTTAATGCTTGCCCTGTCCTGTTGAAATAGGTGGAATTGAGACTTTATTCCTACAATTCTTGCATACCAATAAACATCACGTAACATGTATATGTATAATCAAATACATCAGATCGTGAGAAGGAGTCGCAGTGTATCAGGGCACTCGCAAACGAGTGGTACTACACTGTCCCCTCACCAAAGCTACAATAACAACTACAACATTAAGTATAAAGTAACATTGCTAAAATAAACTGATCACATCGTATCATCATAAAATAATTACTAATCTATTACATTACAATATACTACTGCATCAAATTAAGCATTACCAAATCAAGTGTAACCATCATGTCATATCATAATATCCATGTCATAGAATAAAGTAGCATAGTCATCAAGCACTCTAAACTATCCAATCCACCAATCCAACCAACAAATAGTAACTACCAAAGTCTCAAAGTATCAAGAAAAACCACATAAGTATCAAGTCCAAACAACAACATGAGGGGTATTACATCCTCCCCCCCTAGAACATGGCTTACTCCTGGAAGCCAGTAAATAAAAAATGGATAAGCCTCTCTAATATGGGACGCATCCTCCCACGTCGCCAAAGTCTCATCATTTGGGTCCCATTGAACCCACACCTAATCAATATCTATGCCCCTAAGGGTGAGTCTCCAATGTTGTAGCATGAGCACGGCCTCTACCGGTAGCCTCTACAACTACACCTTGGTACCCAGCCTGGCGGTCTTCAACCATAGAAAATGCTTGATGTGACCTACCCGCATCACCTACCATCGGCTCATAAGTAGTTGGTATCTAACTATAACCCATAGTGTTCCCTTGTGGACATTGTATGGAAATATGTCCTTGCTGCCCACATGAGAAGCAGCCTGTGCCTCGCCCAAAACCTCTGACACCAGACGGTGCACTCGATTGCTGAAAGTTGCCTTGTGAAGGTGCTGACTGTGTGGTTTGTGTCGGCTACACAAAATGATCTGGTCTATTACGCTGCCAACTTTGGATCTTCTTGTTCTGAGATCTATCTCCCTGCTGAGACTGAGAGTTCTCAAGTCTCGACTGGGAGTGTTGTTGCTCCTCACCCTTAGTGGGTGCTTGATGGCCTTTAGAGGACCCTACAGCTAGGACCGGACCTCCATGAGAAACAACACCCGATGTCGGTGCACTGTCGATCTGAACTTTTGTGTGTCCTCCGATTGTCATATCCAAATTTTCTTCTACTAGCTGAGCCTTCTCAACCGCTACCTCCATTGTCCTCGGCTTGAAGACTCTAACTCCACCATTGATTTGGGTGTTTAAGCCCCGAAGAAAATGCTAAACCAACATTCCCTCATCATGACTGATTCCTGCATATTGCTTCAATTCATAAAATCACTGCTCATATTGTTCAATAGACATCGACATCTACCTAAGGTCATGAAATTCATCTGCCCTACGTTGCCTCCAATGATCAGAAAGGAAGTGATCCCTAAACCTGTCCAGAAATAACTCCCATGTGACCACGCTAATATCCAAATGTAACTTTTGCTCTTCCAGTCGCCACCAAGTGGATGTGAAGCCTCTCAGATGCATGACTGCGCACCGAGCTTTGGTATTGCTACCATAGGGGTGCATCGCGAAGCATCGATCCAAATCAATTAACCATTTTTCCGCTTCTAGACCTCCTCTAGAACCATCAAATGTAGGCATGTGCTCTCATCAAATCCCTCATATGACCAACTATCACTGCATCCTGATCTATCGTTACTTCCCTTCACCTTGGCAACCTTTCCCTTTCTCTCTTGACCCGCTACTCCTCCTCTGGCCTGGGTCCCAACCAATCAAGAATCTCCCCCAAAAGGTGTTGCAACTGTCCATCTAAACTAGGCTATCCCAGGTTTTGACCACCTCCTAACGTATTGAGTTGAGGACCCAGTCGTTCCTCGTGCTCTGAACCATGGGAACTCGATGGTGATGGACTTTGGCAGTTGGCTCTATGACCACCACCTCAGCCTCTTCTTCGACCACAACCTATACCTCGAGCCATGATCTTGGACAACAATTAGAGTTATGTAAGATCAAGAGTTTACGCAAAGGTTTCCTAACGGACACAAACTACCCAGAGGACCTAGTGTTAGCAACCTTGACTCTGATACCAAGTTGTAACGCCCCATCACGCAAACCCCAAAGGAACAAATAATACCACAATTTTTTTTTAAAAGAACATAACAATGTTCTAAGTTGCACAAATAAATCCCTTAGGGTACATGAGGTGACATTACTAAACTAACCCATAACAAAGATAATTCATTAAACACTAAATAAACAATTACATAAATCCATTCATCCACATCATTAAGACATCCATTAATGATAACCACATAAACAAGAGTAAACCATATATGTAAAACAAAAATGAATTAATCATGAAGATATTGAATATATATATATTTCCACAGATACAACATAACATAATCAGTAATTACAAATGATAGTTCACGAATGATTACATGGTATGAATAAACATTACATCAATCTAATAGTACAAAATAATGAACATATTAAAAAATTGCATCAAGGTCTTCCCATCACATGTGGGAGTGATACACCAATAAATGAAATACATCAGTAGCACAATACACATCTGGAGCATATGAATCCTGGATCAACAACATCTGCCAAAACCCTGTAATGAAAGATACAACTGCATCCAAAGGGAACCCAATGGGGTGCGTAGCACGTTCCACCCAACCACCCCCTGTGCTGGGAGTAAACAAGGAAGGATCCCAGACCAAGCACATCTAACAATAACACAAGACTAACTTCATACAAGATAACATAATATCACTAGACCACACTGAAAGCTAAACAATGATAAATCACCAAAAGACATAACAATAGACCACTTTCAAAACATAACAATAAATCACTTTCAAAATATTACAACAATAAGTCATGAAACACATCATCAATAGAT
This sequence comes from Sequoia sempervirens, assembly GCA_007258455.2. NCBI lineage: Eukaryota > Viridiplantae > Streptophyta > Pinopsida > Cupressales > Cupressaceae > Sequoia > Sequoia sempervirens. The sequence goes on from VDFB02047230.1 coordinate 399,423,779, forward strand.
ATCAAGTCATAATATCAATAGACTACTTCTAGAGGACTCCAATAAAACAACACAAATGGAATGCTAGAGGAGAGTGTCATCGTATGGCTTAACATAGATTATCTAGACAACCTATCACAAGGTGTCACCTCCATCTATAAATGGATTATCCAGACAACCTAGTTCAAGGTGTTGCCTCCATCTATGGTTCTCCTGACAACCTATCTCAAGGCGCCGCTCCATAGGGTTACTCATGTGGAATCGTTAACCACTTGTGAAGACAAGGCAACAATATTACCGACCACGGCCTTCTCGGTCCCCTTTAGTTTGTGATAGCACTAACAGGCGGATGAGGATCATAATTATCTTATTAATGTTTAACCACCACCCATAATTAATTACTTAGGTTATCATTGATAACTTTAACTCTTCGTGGGTTACCCTAACAACCCCTTTGTGCGTCGGCCCCCACTTAGAGCCACTCTCTCTAGACCCTCAACACAAAATATCCAACACAAAAAGGATTGTACCAACAAGAACTACTAAAACAACAAATGGAACATCCACGAGGCATAACCATCTCACCAAAGAATATGAAACACATCCATAAAATGGTATAATCCATGTGTAAATCAAATCACAACCAAAGCCAAAACATAAGGATAAACGTCAAATTACAAGATCGAACATAAATAACAGTATCCCCACCTCTGGAAGTTCCTAAACATAACTTAAGCTCCTATAATTGGACAAACTAACTCTAGGGTTTCTCACATGACATAAACCCCAAATAAGAGAAAATTGTTTAAACGAATGATCTCAAGAGTAAACAAAACATAAAATGTCATAAAAAGAACTACAATGCACATTAAAATTCACCAACTTTATAAATCAATCACTCGAGAAAATTTGATTAATTAACACATAATTTATCTCTAATTTTCACAATTAAACTATAATATTGCAACTTGTTAAATTATCTCATTAACTCAAAATCACAACATATAAAATCCTTCATATATATATATATATATATAAAATAAAACATATATTAGAATTTATGTTTACCAAACACATTATAAAATCACTCAAATCCCTTACTATATTTTACTACAGTATATATACACATATATATACATTATATACATATATATATTAATATATATATACATATATATATATATAACATAAAACATAAAATGTAGCATACAATACGAGTTTTAATTTTAAAGCGAACAAATTTTCTTTTTCTTTTTCTTTTTTAAAACATTTATTTAATAACCACTGCCCCACTCGCCCTATGGTACTGTGTACCATAGGTGGACATGCTACAACCTCCATAGGCTGTTGTGCGCAGCCCGTGGCGGTTGCATATAGTCGACCTCCCTTGGGGTCGTGGGTGGTACGGCCTCGGCCGACCCCCACCCCCATAAAAAAATTATTTATATATTTTTTTTATTTCATATTCAAACAATTAAAAATATGAATTTTGAAACACAGTTTACTTATTTTTATTTTTTAAATTCGCAGGCACAGACTCCAAAAACGTATGTAATTATATATCTTTTACAAGGAGACCAAATATTTAATATGCATATATACATATATATTTGTCCAGAATAAAAATACAAAAATCAATAATAGGAACAACAGATCGATTTTTCTCCATAACCCAAAATAAATAGGGCATACAATTTTAGTTTCCACAATAATTGATTTTCTTTTCAAAACAATAATTTTACAACTCAATTTTATTGAAGAATTTTGAAGGGTTTAACTGTAGTTTTCAATAGAGAAATTCAAAGTTTTAACAATCAAATTCTCAATCACAGAAAACCTCTTTCAAAACATAGAGAAATTAATTTTCAAACATGGCTACAAGATTTTGTTCACAGATTCAAAAAGAAGAAAACAATAAGTTTAAGGGAACCTGGAGTCCTTCGTTCGATGTAGAACCCCCTCTGTAGCTTCTTCTCAATTCCCTGCCTTTAGCTCTCTTCTAAATCAATATTTTCTTCAAAACAATTCTTTTACCCAGAAGCACAAAAAAACTATTTTTCTTTTCTTTTACAGACAAAAACCAGAAAAAACCATTGTGTGTAAAACTTTTGTTAGGGTTAGAAATGACAGATATCTAACAATTAAATGCAGATTTAATTAATAAACAGAGAAACTAAAACACACAGAATTATAACACATAGAATTTAACGTGGCTCACCCAATCTGGGCTACATCCACCAAACCGCAGCCATCCAATACTTTACTATCTAGTGCAAAAACCTATTACAATCTTGCGAATAATTGCGTTTTTCATCATATTGTAACACCCATCCGAACCCCTTTTTAACAAGCTTAGAAGCTTCTAGATTTTGGGTTCTACAAAATCGGATTTTTCCTTTTTCGTTGATTTTTCCCTTTTTTGGTGATGATGCGAAAAAATAGGAGGAAAATTGGCAATGATACATGCAGGGTGTACAGTATACCATGGGCTATACAGTATAGCATGATTAGTCACCACATACCAACAACTTTCTCACAATAAAAATAAATAAAAATTAATAAAGCTCATCATTTTTTTCCTCAAAAATCCTCTCCATTCATTGGTTCTTTTCTTGCTTTTAATAGCACACACTTATCTCACAATTTTAATAAAAAAATTAATTATTTTCTCAAGATATTTTCTACAGATTCTCTAATTTAATATCAGGAAAAAGATAATATATAATTATCATCATCATTATTTATTTAAATTAATTACTTACACTTTTAATTAATTAAATAACTTTTTAATTTACAATATATTTAAAATTCAACATTTTACTAACTTACAATAAATCAATTAACAAAACAACATTAATTAGTATTATAAAATAAAGATTAATTAAATAACCACTCACCATAAATAAAATAAATAATCAAAAATCAAACAATACAAGACAAGGACAAAACCTAATTTCCTGTCACAACAAAACTCACAATGGGCTGACGGACTTGGGACGGGGACACTTCCTTATCAACTCCCTTTTTCAACATTGTACCCATTGGGTTAATTTAATGCTCACCCTATCCTGTTGAAATAGGTGGAATCAAGACTTTATTCCTGCAATTCCTGCATACCAATAAATTTCAAGTAACATGTATATATATAATCAAATACATCACAATGTAGCAGGGCACTCGCAAATGAGTGGTACTATAGTGTCCCCTCAACAAAGCTACAATAACAACTACAACATTAAGTATAAAGTAACATTTCTAAACTAAACTGATCACATCGTATCATCATAAAATAATTACTAATCTATTACACTACAATATACTATTGCATCAAATTAAGCATTACCAAATCAAGTGTAACCATCATGTCATATCATAATATCCATGTCATAGAATAAAGTAGCATAGTCATCGACCAGTTTAAACTATCCAATCCACCAATCCAACCAACAAATAGTAACTACCAAAGTCTAAAATTATCAAGCAAAACCACAAAAGTATCAAGTCCAAACAACAACATGAGAGGTATTACATATCACATGTGTTTGGTTTTACCTTGTCAACGGTCTAAGGATTCTAATCCACCTATCCAACATCCCTCCATCATCCTATCTATTCCTAAAGAGGTCATTCCAAATGTAATAAATCTAACCCATACAATCTTTCTATGCAACCTTGCACATCATCCAAAAAATTCCTTGGTTTTGTTCCTAGCCTTGCTGCAGACCTTGATCCTTTAGTCACATTATCATCATCCTCATGTTGTTTTGAGATGTGTCCTTCCCATGTCAAACAACATCGTCATCATCATTATCACCTATCAATTATTTTTTAGCTTGAATAGGAGCAAGATCAAGGTTGTCCTTGGATTCTTGTGCATCATTCACATGCATTCTTCGCAATCCTCATAGTCACCCTTCATTCATAATAATGCCTTTATCTTCCATCATCTCTCATTTTACATCCATCATAAGGCCTTTTAATCTTTATCATGACTTCCAAGTGGTTGATGTCTTACGTCCTTTTTCCTCTATCTTCCATCCATAATAAAACCCTATCCCATCCCATCCCTATTGGTTAGTCCTATACCTGACTTGGGGCAATTTCCTAACACCTAGATTCATTGGATTCTACAATTTTCATTTGAGGTCAAAAAATTCAAAAAGTCAAAAAAATTAAAATATTCCCAAAAAAATTAAAACATGTCAAAACCTAAAACATTTAGATAACTTTCAAAAAAATTCAAAACTAGAGTCAAAGTTAGTCATGTCAGTTTTTGTCATTGTCAAACTACATTCCCTGTGCGACTAGACGTAGGCAAGGCCATCTGTCGATGTGCCCCTGAGGCATTAGGTTAGTCCTTTAGGTATTGTCAAATAAATAATAAAATCATGATTTGGTCCTTTGTCATTGAAACAAAGTCAAGGGTCATGTCGAACTACGAGGTCTATGTGCATTGCTACGTAGGTAAGTCCATTTGTCAATGAGCCCCTGAGGCCTCCTAGGTCAATCTTTTAGGGTTCTCGGATCAGTAAAAATAAATGGGACACTATCAACTCAGATGTGACATCATCATCTGAACTTCAAACACAAATCCTAAATCAACAAGACAAGCAAGCCAACATGTCTTCAAGTCAACTTAGTCATTTGTCAAATCAATCAAACCAGACAAATCGATCAACACCAATGGTCTTATGCAGGATGTGTCCTTGAAACTAGACCTTGACACTATTGCATTTTTTAATTTGACTTATACAAGTAGTTACATGATCGAAAACAAACTTGATGTCTTATATGACATGTTTCTTCTCCTGAAACTAGGCCTTGTCAAAATAATCAACCCATCACTCACTTCATCCCTTAACACACTGGCACACACTTATTGGAAAACAATCTGAATGGTTGTTGATCTTGTTGGTTTGTTTTGTCTCATCTTTTTTATTTACTTTGGTCATGTTACTAGCCACCTCGAGGATGTCTCACGAAGGACTTAGAGGAGCGATGATGTCTCATGACTTGTTTTTTATTTGATTGTTGTCTATGGTTTTTCTTGACAAAAATACTGGGGAAAAATGATCCTTAATATGAGTTAGGACATTCCTTGTCTATGACTGACTATTTTACAGATGGATGACCTTGCACACCTTGGTCTGTCTTACCATGGTGTTTGTTGTCTATTTTTCATATTTTACCACCCAATGATGATTAAATGCAAAAGCCATGCATAGAAAAATATATATCTACAAATTATCTCAAATAGCACTATCTCAATATCTAGGTCTTCTAGGCTAACATCCATCTTTTTCATTCTAACATTCATCTTTTCCATGCTAATGTCTTCTATTTTGCATCTTCATCATCCTTAACTATTTTCCCCTATCCTCTTGTCCTTCATCCTCTAGTCTTCTCATCCATTTCGAGAGCACACTCGTGTTCTTTGAACTTGCCTGTCCTCTAGAGGGGGCATACCACTACCTCCTCTTCATCCTTCTTCATCCTACTTTCACTGGGGCATATCTTTTTCTTTGACATAATGTGATAAACTACATTATATCAAAGAGGGGAAAATGTAGACACCTAGAAATTATCACTAAGCCTATGAATTTATTAAAACCCCCTTTTTCATCTTTGATAATTAAATAATCTTAATTATTTAATTATTACCTAATGTCCTAAATTCTTCTATTAATAAAATAATATAAATTATTTAATTAATTCATTTTAGCCTTTTCTGACACAAATAAATTAAATTCTATTTAATTAAATAACTTTATTTTCCTCTCACTTTTTGAATTAAATTTCTATTTAATCAAAATTTTAACTTTATTTTTTCCTCTTGCAATGAGATAATGTTTCAATTATTTCAAAATTCACTTTCCTCTTTGAACTAATTGATTTTGTCAAAAAATCAGTTAATTTCCTCTTTCTCCTTCACTTTTGATTTTATCTCATCTCATCTCGTCTAATTTCAGCCATTGATCAAATTAATGTCTTTTCAATCTCAATTGTCCATTTTCTAGTTGGCTCTCTATAAATAGCGCTGCTATTTATCATTTTCATCATCTAAAAAAACTTAGAAAGTCTTGTACTCATAGCTATCGTGTTGTTGAGATAATTAAATTCTTCAATATTTTGCTGGTCTTAGGCATAGGCTATAGTTGCACTTCAAATCTAAGGGAAATTATATTATTTACAGCAAAGTGGAGAAGAAAAATAGAGGTCAATCAATGGAGGCTTGTAGATTAGGTGACTTTGTTTCATGTTTCTATGCTTCTTTCTTTCTTTGTTCTCTATTGTTGATTAGGGTTTTGGTTTATTATGCTATTTGCAATTAATCTAAAAATTCTACCTTGATGCAGGTGGTTTAGTATTAGCATATGGTAAAAGTAAAAAACCTTATATCTACCTTCTAAAATAACATATTTCATAAGAGAAAGAAACACCTTGTCCAAGGGTTTTGGCAGCGCCTCATGGTCGAAACCTAACTGCTTTTTAATTCGCTTCTCATTGTCCTTGAAGAAGGAATTGACTCTTTGGGTCTTGTGTTTTGGTGTGATTTTTATATTCCTTGCCATCACAGGAGAGACCCGTCACCTTACCAATCACTTCCTCATACACCTCGAACAAAATTCCTCCCATGGTGACACACATATCCTTCCACAAACTAGCAAATTGAGCTGACATTTTCTCATCGTGGCCCACCAAACCTCCCTCCATATAGATATGCCAAGCTATGTGGTCCTTGTGAAACTCCTTATAGTTTTTGGGCTCGGTCCTAACCCTATCGCCACCCATCTCAACCCATAGCACATAAGAACTAACCTAGAGAAACAAAATTAGCTAGAAAATGAACTGGCCGCTAGTGAATTTACCCTTTCTAAAAACATCATTACCCAGCCACCTAGGATAGTAAGGTGCAATTAAAGTTATCAAGCGTTTACATGCCTCAACGATCATTCTCAATGATGCCAACTCCATGGGGCCGTAATCATCGCTTAAGTACCATAAGCTAAGGCAACAAGCCATGATAATGAAAATCAGATAATTAATACTTGTGCCAAAGGTCCCATCGAATTTACACAATTTCCTAGGACTTTTAGCTACAAGGCCAAGATCTGAATTTCTTAAGTACATCTCATAAAATCTTATGCTCATCATAAGGTTGATTAAAATAGAATTATCAAGTAAGCTAGAGATAAACATCACATTACACACATTCCCAAAGATTTGATGGGATATGTAGTACATTTGAAAAGATAGTCCATAAAGGCCAAGGACCCCACCATACATAGTTATGAAATAAAATAACCACTTGGCATCTCACTTTAAAATCACCACCTCTCTCGGCCTAGTCCTCGTCACCCAAGGTCTTGACATGTAGTGCCACCTGTACCCACAAGAATTAGTATTTTTTGCCATCATTGAATGGTTATATTTCTTTGTTTCACAAGGATTAATCCTTGTATATTTGTCGGTAGTGGCTCGAGCCTTTTCCAACACCTACATAGACTCCAAGTGGAGCCCAAGTTGGCCATACCATCGGCCACCTGGTTACCCTCTCAATAGGTGTGAGTCAAGTACTTCCTTTCCAATTTTGAAATCAATAAATTTATGTCTAGCAAGATATCCTTAATGTTCCAACCATGCAATGAACCATGATTAACAGAGTCAATCAAAGTCTTAGAGTCCCATTCAATGTGTAAATTTTTTATGCCCAGAGTGACAAAAATCTTAATGCCCTTAAGCAACGCTCATGACTCAGTCATCATAGAATATTGAATGCTAATTCCTCCAACAAACCCAACAACCAAGTTGTCATTGTAGTCCCTTATAATACCACCAATACTGGCTATACCAGGGTTCCCCTTGGCCACACTGTCAAAATTCAGTTTAAACCAACCCAAACCTGGGGGGATCCAAACTATCTTTTTTCTATCTAGAGACTTGGAGTTATCAAAGGAGTTGGTCTCAAGTTTTATGTTCCAAGATTTTTCCATTTTGATCTCCCATTCTATAGGGGCATTGTCTGGGGGTTTCCAAGTGAATAGGGAGATACTTTCAAAAATAAGTCTAGATCTAATGCCAAAAACTTCCTTGGGGCTCCTCTTAGTGTCTCTGAAGATTTGATTGTACCTTTATTTACATAGGAACCAACAAATGATGGGGGGACTTGCCTTCGGGTCTCCATGGGGAGAGGGTGTTGAAAGGGTCCAGTCCATCCTTCAATAAAGGATTGTAAATCCTTATTCAAGGTCCAGTGAGTATCCAATTTTCAGAAGGCTAGGTCACAAACCTCAGTAGCAAATGTATAATGCAATAATAGGTGATCCAATGAATCTTCATTATTTTTGCATAACATACATCTATTCAAGATCAGGAAGCCCCTTTTCCTTAGGTTATCTTGGGTTAGGAATCTATTGTGACAAGCCTTCCACTGGAAGAAAATTATTTTTGCAATCAAGTGTTGATTCCAAAACCATTTCCAAATCCTACTTTGAGTGCCCTTGTCCAACAACAAACTGTAAGTCATCCTAGCAGAAATTTTTCTCTTACTTTGCAAAGACCAAAAGAAATCATCCTTGACATCTAATATGGGGATTCTAGATAATGAGAGTAAGTCTTGTAGGGAAATAGCCAAAAAATTTAGTTCTATGGAAAGAGGGTAGCATAACCTTAAGTCTTTCCATCTCCTAACTCCCAATAGACCATGAAGATAGTCACAAACATTCCTACCAAAGAAAAGAATTGCAGGCTCCATCAGGTTTTTAAACTCAAAAAAGGCTAATGGGGAGTCAAACAGCCAAGGGTCTTCCCAAAAATGAATACAACTACCACTACCAAGTTTCCATCTCAATCCTAATTGAAGAAGCTTCTTCATCTTGTAGATATTATTCCAAGCCAAGGACCCATGGGGGTGATCATTCAAAATGAACCCGATTAGGAGGCAATTTCCTAGGTATTTAGCATTCATTATCCTACACCAGTCCTTTTTATTCCTTAACTGGTCCCACCCTAGCTTGGAAAGAAAGGATTTGTTGGTAGATTGGAATTTCCTAATGCCCAACCCTCCCCCATATTTTGGAAGGCACACCTTATCCCAACTGACAAGAGACATCTTCTTCTTTTCCTTAGTACTAGACCAAAGGAATACTCTTTGGATCTTTTCAAAATTTTCATCAATGTATTTAGGAATTTTGAACATAGAAAGGAAGTAAACCAGAATCCATTGAAGGGAAATAGTAAGGAGTTGTATTTTACCAGCATGATTCAGGATCAAACCTTTCCACCCTATAAGCTACCTTTGAATATTTTCAAGGATAGTATTCCAAAAATTGGGAGTGACTTCCTTAACAATGAGAGGGAGACCCAAATACACTTAAGAGAGTGAGGCACTCACATAGCCCAAAACAACAGTCACATGATCCTGCAGACCAAGAGTGCAATTAAAGAAATAGATCATACTCTTATTATAATTAATGTACCGACCGAAACAAGCCGCATAAAGATTGAGGAAAATTTTCCATTTCCTAGCTTCCACAACTGAGGCTTTCCCAAATAACATAGCGTCATCCACAAATTTTTGAATGACAACAGGGTGAAGAGTGGTGGCCGGCTTGACACCCATGATGGAGCCCTTTGACAACATTCAAACAACATTCCTACTCAGCACATCAGAAACCATTATGAACAAATAGGGGGAAAGGGGGTCACCCTATCTAAACCTCTTCCAACCACAAAGAAACCATGGGGCACTCCATTGACTAGAACAAAATACTTCACCATGGTTATGCATTCCAAAATGATATTGACCAGTCTTTGATTGAAGTCGAACTTATCAAGGACTATAGGAAGAAAGTTCCACATGACTTTATCTTAAGATTTAGAAATATAAAGCTTAGATGCCATGCTAGCATTGTTGCACCTATCCATAAAATGTAGAATTTCATGAGTGGCAATAGTCGCATCCAAGATATGGCAACCCAGAACAAATCCTTTTTGACTTGGACTTATCATTTTATCCAGAAGGGATTTTAGGTGGTTCACCAGGATTTGGGAAAAGATATTTTTAGTGTTGAATTTATGAAGATAATAGTATAATGATGAGACAAAAATTAGTAATAAGTATTAAATAATCTATTTAGTGTTTATTCATATATACTGTGCATATATAGTGTTTGTTCATGCATCATGGTTGAGTGATGTATTATTTGTTGATCATGATTATTGTATAGATTTCACATGAGCAAGCTAATGAACATGTATCTTGTTGAGTTGTAAGGACTTTGTTTGAAGGTTGTATTAAACCCCTATGATGTACAAAATGTTCTTGTTTATGTATCATAGTTGAAAGATACTGATTCTTATTCATGATGATTTTATACCTTCTACATGAAGGATCTAGTGACATGTTATTAAGCTTGAAGGTTTTAATGGCATGAATGTTGAATTGAGTTGTAATGGTTTTGTTTGATGGTTGCAACACTCATATGGTTTGTATAGAGTGTTTAGCACCACTGAGTGACATTGATTTTTATCAATTGTAATTCATAAGTTCTATTAAAATAATATATTGTAATACAATAATGTATTATATGTATTATCATATATTGTATTATATTAAAATATTATTATATTATATTATATTATAATATTATATAATAATATTATATTATATTATAATATATTATATTATAATATTATATAATAATATTATATTATATTATAATATATTATATTATAATATTATATAATAATATTATATTATTATATATATTATATTATAATATAATATATATATTATACAATATAATATACAGTATATATATAGTATATATAATATAATAGCTCAATGAGATTTGGAGAAAGTAGCTTAAAGACGGTTCAGAATCCTTCCTTTCAAATCTTGGTTCTTTTGTCGCTTGTTGTGGAGGAGAAGCATCACTCAAGCACTTTTCTTCCAACCACGGACTCATATGTGGTCCCCCGCACATCTATCATTCGATAGATGGCCCTTCCCTTCAACAAAGAGATTGGTAGAGTAATCGAATAACACCAACCAACTGACATACAAATCTTGAACCGACCTTATAGATAGTAGGTATGACGGTCCTATCCAACCAAATAAGCACTATAGTTGGTGTGGGGCAGCCCCCAACTTTCTATATTTGGGATTATCTCGGCAACATGGCCTAAGATATGGTTGGGGGGGGGTAATCGCCCAAGAGAAATATCAGGTGAGGGCGATCCTCTATAGTGGATGCCTACTCCCAGCCCCTACCCAGTTACCACTATAGTGCATAACTAGAACTTGTAATCCCATAATATGGAACTAGCATGTAATACTAGATCATGGTGAACTGAAAATGGAGTCAGAGGCAGTCACACTACTTTGGAAAAATTGTTCTGAAACAATAATCTGAATGAAGGTCATCTATCACATACACTACTCAAGGCAGATTTGACTTAAGGTAGTCTGAAACTACGCATAGGTATTTCCTTCAATGGATAATCTATCACTCAAGAGATAACCTATTGCCATTTTACATACTTGGAATAAACCTACTTAACAAGTAAGTACACAAGCTCCCTCCCATATTGGATAAAAAATCCTAGGAGTAAACTCAATATTCTCTAGTTAAATCAATAACCTTGCTAAGAGTAACTCATATGCCACTCTAGTTTAATCATATCTAGTATGTAATACCTATTATAAACACCAACCTCCTATTATGGAGTACATACAAGCACATCATTAAGACATCATAAAAGCTTCTATCTCCTTTTCAAAGACATCCTAAATTCCCTAAATGCAAGTACTCATAAAAGATAATTCAAGCATTCAAGGAGAATAATACTTTCATAAATAAAATAACAAAGAAGAATATCCTCATGCCTAATATTTCTTATCCAATCAATTGACAACAATACAGCTTCTCCAAACAACAACAAGCTAGATTATAGCTTCTCAAGAGATGTCACAATAAACCTCTAATGCTCAAGTTGATAGTTTAATTCTCTCAAACCCACTCACTTTCTATATAAATGAACTCTCTCTCTCTCTCAAATAAAACAAAGTAAAACTAAAATAAAGCAGAGTAAAAAATTCTTTGCAAGAATGCGTTCTCACAAATGAGTTTTCCTTGCTATTTATACAACAGCAATGAGGCCTCACATCCTATAGATTAGGCATGGATATGGACAATAAATAACATGCACATCATACTCACTCAAATTAGCAAAAGGGTGGCATCGATATAAGAGCTTACTCAAAAAACATAGCTACAGATTGACCTTATTGCTTGACAACAAAAAGAGACTTATTCAAATTTGCACATGATTAATTCGAATAACCTCAAACAATGGACATCTATAGAAAATAGTTTTCCAAAGGTGGCACCAAATATATACTCTCAAATAACAGTTGGTGCGGTTTCCATTCTATTTGAAATAGTCAATAACCAATTTGCAACACCAAGCTTACATTGACTGAGTCTTGGTGTGCGTCAATTCAAATTTTCTCATTTTGACAAAGTCGTCAACTTGTTTGCTCACGACTTAATAGATGTTGATTCAAGCTTAAAGACATGGCATTTAAATTTTTACCAAGTCAAAGAAGATCCTACTATAGGCATCAAAAAAGTCTTTACCATGCATTGACATAATGCAGCAAGCCTATAATGAAATATATGTGTTCCACAAAGCGTGGCAAGAAGAGTAAAAATCGGCCTCTCAAGATACAACCATATGCAACTTATATTCGTCCTCTATCATGGTAAATGATAGTTGATTCCCAAGCAATGGTTAACATACCAAATATATATTAATATATATATATATATATATATATATATATATATATATACATGTATATGTATGTATACCTAAAGCAAGTATACATATGATATATAAATAAGTCTAACCAAGATAGTATTTACATAATGAACATAATATATTGATTGTATACCTATATCGATACATTCGTATGGGCATGTCCATTCATCAATGTACGTGTGTATCGATACATATATACATATGGATATGGGTATGTGCAGGATCATGATGGGCCAAAAAGTGGCGATGTGAAAAAAGTTGTGTTTTGCATTCACCAAAAAATGCAAAAATCATGAGTTGACTTTTTTTTGGGTTGGATGTCAGTATGTATTACTCCAAAGCAATGCCCAAAGCAAAGAATCTCAAATCAGATATTCAATTTGGGTCGGGTATAAATAGGTATATGCAGCCATTTAAAATCATTTCCAATCATTTTAAACAGCTGAAAACACAGTGAGCGTGACCTGGGGCGATCCAATATCCAATTCAAGCTAATCTCTGATTTGCAAGGTAAGTTTTTGGTTTTTTTTGTTTTAATCAATTTTTCTATTAGTTTTGTATAATTTTAACTAGTTTTTTATGGATTTTTATTAAAAAGTAGGGTTTTTAATAGATTTTTATTAAAAACTAGTGTTTTTTATGGATTTTTATTAAAAACTAGTGCTGTTTATGGATTTTTATTAAAAACTAGAGTTTGTTATGGATTTTTATTAAAAAGTAGGGTTTTTTATGGATTTTTACTAAAAACTAGGGTTTTTTTACAATAATTTTATTTATATTGTGTAATTTCAATTAGATTAACTAGTTTTTAATTTCAATCAGGTATTATGGCTGAGAATGAAAATGCACAAATGCCAAACTCTCCACCACCTCCACGCTCATCAATTGAAGAGTTAATTGGTGAAAAATTAGAGCAATTGAGGGGCATTTATGATGTTTATAAGACAATCCCTCAATTATCCTAGATGACAAACAAATTGAAGGAAATAATTAAAAATATAGAAACCCTCTCCACCCAACATAATGTCATTCTTTTGTGGAAAGAAACCATGAGGGAATATTACTCCTGTGGATTGTCTTACGAAGATGTGAAAGATCTTGAAATAACAAAAGCCCAAATAGCCTCTATATATGCATAAAATTGGTCATGTCTAAATCCTGGTATTTAATTAAATATTTATTATTTAATTAATTCCTCTACATATGATTAAATTAATTTGATTTGATTATATTGTTCATCCACTTTATTCTTCCACTTTAATTAAATAAATTCATTTTATTTAATTATCACTTTCTTAGGTCCACTTAATTAATTAAATAAATATCATTGTTTATTTAAATTAATTATCACATTTAAGTTTAATTAAATCTTTGATTTAATTAAATTAAATTTCTTTTCTCTTATTTCAAATCTTTCTTCTAATTAATTAAATATTTTATTTAATTAATTTCATTTCCACAAATTTAATTAAATATCTCTATTTAATTAAATATCTTCCAAATCTTTTCAAATCATAATTGAATATTTTATTTAATTATGAAATCTTTCATTATCTTTCAAATCTCAACAAAAATATTCCATGTCATTCATAAATAAATAATCGAATTCATAATTCATTATTTATCTTTTTAAATCTTTCCAGAATCTCACAAAAAGAAAGAAAGAAAATCTTGCTTTCTATTTTCTTCTATTTTTACAATTCATCTCATCTTATATCTTTTTATAGAAAAGAAAGAAAATCTTGCTTTCTGTTTTCTTCTATTTTTCTTCAGTCTTATCCATCTTCAACCGTTCGATCAGCCAAGAATTTTCATAGTCATTGATCATATCAGCCAATCAAGAGCTTTTGAAAACTCTATAAATAGCACTGCGAATCGAGGTAATGGTTACAACACATAACAGGTTAATTAGAGATTACTTGCATTCTAGCATTATAACATCTTAGCATTGTCATTATCTACTTTATTATTCATAGCATTATTGTAATCTTTCATTTTATCAATCATGTTTAGCATTAGAATAATCATGTCTTAGCATAGCATTGCATACATTCAACATTCAATCTCGTTCTCTAGGAAGACCATTTGTTGAGCCTAGCCCAAGATGTGAGAGCCAGCTGAAATCAACAAAAACACTAGAGATAGAGGACGATAGGATGACATCAATAACATAATACTGAGTTTGCATCTCTATTATTTTAATATTCTATTTTTTATATAATGTCTTATCGGTGTGTTTGATTTATTGTGTTAATTTACATTTATCATGCTCTAAAAATTGACCACACATTTATGGCGCCCACCGTGGGGCCTTGCCCTATTTTTAGCATTTATCTACAGGTTTTCTGACAGGATTTCACATTCTAGAATTTGGATTTTCGGCGAAATTTTTTGTTTTAGCGCATACAAGGATTTCTATAGTGCATATGCAGGTTTTTACAACGCATCCATGGTTTCTTTCAACGCTTTTGCAGATACTTCGGTGCATCCATGAACTATTTCAGCGCATTTGAGGAACAAAACTGTGCATTTACAAGATAGAATGGCGCATATACCCAGGTCAGTTTATTAAAGGTTTTGTAAAAAAAAAAAAATAAGTTGCATTTTCTTTTAGCACTTTTAGGAGTTTTTT
The DNA here is from genome assembly GCA_007258455.2 of Sequoia sempervirens. Taxonomy (NCBI): domain Eukaryota; kingdom Viridiplantae; phylum Streptophyta; class Pinopsida; order Cupressales; family Cupressaceae; genus Sequoia; species Sequoia sempervirens. Next base: position 399,439,218 of record VDFB02047230.1, read on the forward strand.
TAGCGCATTTGGGACTTTCTGTAGCGCATATAGGATCTGTTTTAGTGCATTTACTTGTTATTGTGGTGCATGTAGGTGATCTTTTAGCACATACAGGTTGTAACTAAACAGGTTTCTGAGTCTGACGCCTTCCGTAGACAAAACTCTTTTTTTTTTTTTTGGATTAAAAAGAACCAATCTAGGATAGTCACATCTAGTTTTTAAAAAGAAGCAACCCTAGGGTAGACATGGATTAAAATGAATCAATCTAGGATAGTCACCACACAATGATTTTTGCAGTTAAAATGAATCCCATGCTTGTTGTGAAGCAACATCTTCACATAGATTAAAGCATTGTCATTTGGGCTCTAAAAAGAACATTGTTTTCTTTGTTTGTGGCAATAGGTCTATACTCTCCCCTTAACTGGGTGACCAAAATACCAGACTTTCCTTTTACATTCATGCAATTTTACTACTTTATTACATCCTATAGAGGGCCTGCTCTTGTGGGAAAAAGTACTCACCCAAGAGGAACGACTCAAGTGGGTTCAAGCCAAAGGTAGGCTATTTCGCCCCACTATTAAATTTAAAGCAAATATGGGGAAACCCTCTTTTTCTGGTAGTGTGCAAGATAACCATCCCCAAAGCCTTTGTTCTAAAGGTTGGGAGGTCTCTTGAGGGAGTTTATTATTTTCGCACCGAATGGAAACCCTTACTATGAACCTAGTGTAGTAGCCAGCCGAAGTCAATTTCCAAACATCATAATAATCACAGTGCAAGGGGAGGGAAGAATCTTCCCCCAAGATACTCACCATATAACTACTAAGGACCATTTTCTCAGGGAATCTGGTATCTACTTCCGTCACTCTGAGTATGCGCCTGGAAAAGAAAAAAACATGGGCACCCCTTCGGGGGTGACACGGCTATGTGAGTCAATGCAATTCTAAGATGTGAGTTGTTGATTATTATGATGACCTACTTGAGTACTAAGAGTGAGTTTGCTTGAATTGTCTATCATGTGTAAAACTTGTGAAAACACTTTTTGAAAAACATTTTTGAAACATACACTTGATGTTTAGTATAGGGCTTAAGAACAACTATTTTTAGAGTGTTTGTTGTGTTTTCAATCACACTAATTCAGATCTAAGATCATCCAAAATGAACATGTCAAATTTTAGTTGAAACTGCTCACAAACTGTTTGAAAATTTACCTTGAAAAAAAACTATTTTAGCGCATATAGGGTATATTCTAGCGCATATGAGTTCTATTCTAGCACATTCACTAGTTAGTCCAACACTTTTGGAGTCTATTTTAGCACATTGAGTGTTTTAGCGCATACATTGGATATTCTAAAATAGTTTTTGGTCACTGTCACATCTTTTATGTAGTGCATATAGGACACAGAGTAGCGCATCTGAGACATATTATAGCGCATTTGACTATTTCTCTGGCGCATATCCCTATTGTTGCAGCACATACAGGGTACAAAATAGTGCATCTATCACTTTTCCCAAATCATTGTTTTTGATAGATCTGAGTTTATAGCATCCTCGGTCTAGTAGCATATCGACATTGTCTCTCATGCTTAGGGAGTGGAAATCTACCAAGTTTGTCAAGAAGTCAATTGCCAATAGAATCAAGAAACCCAAGAAACCTCTAGGTTAGAAGAAAACCTTACAACGAAGGAATTTTTTATACAAGAGTCAAAACGTCTTGCTTTATTATCGCAAGTTTCTCCATAGGTACCAAGATTTTGTCAGGGGATTTACTGATGAATATGTTGTAGACCCTTTAGATTCACGAGCTTATTTTCAGAGACAATCTCTATCACAACGACACAATCATAATCAGCCTCTTGAGTTCAATTATATACCACAACCTTCTATCGAATATCCAACACATCCCAGTCAAATCCTTTAGTGAAATAGGCTATTTGATATACTTATCATTCTTCAAAAAAAAGGATCAAAATCTTAAAAGTGCACCTTTCAAACAAATTTCTAATTACTGATTCAACTTCCCACCACATGATTCTGATATCCTTTCTCATTGGAAGCCACAATCACAAATTAGGAACATCTTTTTGATCATATCATAAGATTCTCATCTTATCAGATCAAAACATCATCATTTTTGCACTCGTCAAACTATGATCTAAGTCTAGAAGAACATCTCAAAATCATATGTCTATTTTTACAAGATCACAATACAATAAGCTAAAGGAGGATATTCAACAAGAAGATCATACCCCAAGAACTCAAGAAGAAGGTAAAAATAGTGATCCTCTTTATAGTGTGAGTCGAAATTCCCTTTTTGAAGACAACATGGCTGAAAGAGAAAAGGATCCGTTTACTTCCAACAAAGATCTGAGCAAAACCCCTGAAGTTAGTGATGATGAACAAGAAGAAGAGTGTCACCTTAGGGAAGCCAAACAAGATCCTAAATTTCATAGAGCGTTAGAAAAGATCTTAGAGTGCAACAAAGAAAAATATTTCCTATATCTGGCTGATAAAGGAGCTAAGCTGCCTCACGATTTCAATATTGAGAACTTAAAAAAGAATCTTGATGAGACACCCCTGACTCATATTAGTGCCTTGTCCCAAAAATTTAAGGCACTTCAAGGGTAGGTTAACGACCTACAAGGGGGAACCACAATGAAGACATACGCTCTTGATGACATATCTCCATATGCCTTTGATCGACATCTCAACATGATCCCATTTCCTAAGCATTCTGAAATCCAAAAGTTTGATCATTATAATGGGAAATCAGACCCAATTGACCATATTAGGGACTTCTGAAACATGACTTTAGAGTTTTCTCATGAGGATAAATACTTAATGCACTTGTTTCCTAGAAGTCTTCGGGGCCAATCTATAGAATGGTTATCAAAAATCACACCGCCTGTTAAGACATTTGAGGAATTGATTAACAAGTTCATATCACAATATTCCTACAACATACAACACCAAATAACCATGATTGATCTATGCAAGGCTAAGCAAAAACCTGGTGAACCATTCATTACATTTCTTCAGAGATGGAGAAGATTGTTCGCTAGATATCCATGCCATGTTCCTGAAAAGGAAAAGATCACTACCTTCATAAACAACTTAGATCAAGAGATGAGTTATCATCTAAATCTTCATTTTCCTCCCTCTTTTCAGAATTTGATTGAAAATGCTATCACAATTGAAAGTGCATTGGTCTAGAGGGGGATAATCAAACTTGATAGAGACAATCCTAGCTCATCAAATCACCACAATGACAAATCTAAGTTTTGGACTCGCAACAAAAACATGGTGAATGATGGTGTGGTAGATGCACATCATGTCTCAACTAAGCTAGTTGTTCTTAGTGTTCCTCACAACAATAACTATAACAATTTCAACTTGGTTACGAATTAGGGGAACAATCCTCCTCCTTCGAGGAATAACATAATTCAAACTTTCACTCCAAATCAAGGTACTACCAACAATCAAGGATATCAGGGAAACAACAATAACAATGCCTTAGGAAATACATCAAACATGAATCCGCAACAATCTTCATTCTTCTCTAATAGAAGAAATTTTACTCCACTGGGTCAATCTTTGGAATCTGCCCTTAAAGATTTGATGGCAAAGAACGTTATCACTCTACCGCCCCAATGTAACTTCGAACCCAGTGTGAAGCCCCATCTTGGAATGATACCTACTATTGTGAATATCATAGGTGTAAGGGCCATCGTACAAATAATTTCCAAGCCTTGAAGAATGCTATTCAAGACTTAATCGAAAATGACACCATCACAATAGAAGGAAATCAACAATCAAACAAAGACCACCAAGCATTTTGAAACCCTTTGCCCAACTATGAAAAAGGTGAGTCTTCTGGAAAAAGTGTGAATCATATCGATGAACATATAATCAATCATATCTACACTGACGATGAGTGGGTTAATGTTATAAAAATCGAGAAAATGGAAAGTGGAGAAGTTAATGTAACAACGAGAGCCCAAGCTAAAGTTGTCTTAAAAGGTGCCTCTTCAAAACCCACTGTACCCCCACCTCAACATCAATATGATTTAATCAATCAACTTAGAAAAACTCCTGCTCAGATTTCTATCTTACAACTTTTGAAGATTTCCCCAGCACATAAGGAAATTCTAGAAAAGGCCCTCATTGAAACAACTGTATCCACTGATCTGGATGTGGATCGATTTCAAGACATGGTGGGATAGTTTTCCTCACCCACATGCCTCTCATTCTCTGAAAAAGATGACGTTTCCATGACTCATCCCCATAACTCATCACTATACTTAGAAGTCATGATCCACAAGTTTCGTGTTAGACGTGTACTAATAGATGGAGGTGCTGGTTTGAACATATGTATTATGAAATTAATTCGAGCTTTAGGATTTTCTGAGGATTCTATTGATCCTAGAAGAAAGATTACTATTAAAGCCTATGATGATGAGGAAAGAGCATCCAAGGGTCTAATCATGCTCTCGATCAGAGTGGGACCTATTATCAAGAATACTTTCTGTCAAGTATTAGACTACGATCTTGCATACAACATCTTGTTGGGTCATCCTTGGATCCATGGAAGGCAAGTTGTTTCATCCACATATCATCAATGTCGTAAGTTTCCTTATGGCGAAGAAGAGATCACGATACCAGCTGATAATTCCCACAGTAAAACTTGTGCCAACATCAAAGCTAGTCAAGATGCTTTGGTTCCCAATAATTGAGAAGTTCTTGCTAGTACTACTCCAAAAGTTGATACACAAATCAATCAGTTAACTAGAAGCTTTGACAAACAACTACGGTTCAAGGATAATGGAGTAGGAGAATATTCTCTCTATCTGGCTAATCTCCCTATGTCACCTCGGTCACATGGACAACCTTCTATCACACAAAATTAGATATCTGTAGCATCAACATCAACACAAACACCGACGGAACCAATTACAAAGTTTAATGGACAATTTGTCAAAGAAAAATTCCCCATGGAAGACTCCAAGGAAAGAGAAGTTCTCAAGTGACTCTATAAAGATAAAGATGAAGATGAATATGAAACAATTCTAAATGTTAAGCTACCAATGGATCAATATGGTAAAGGATATTCAATCATGGAAAAGATGGGCTATGATGGTAATGGTCCTATCAGAAAGAGAAAAGGAGTACTTGAGCCTATTCACCTTCCAGGACTTGCTGCAAAAGATAAGATAGGACTGGGCTATGATACTAACTCAAAAGAAATAACATCTAAACAGTTGCATGATACTATCCTTACATTGCAAGAAGGTTCTGATCCAAGGGAAGCTTGTTTGACAACAATTCAGAATTTCATGCATAATAACTCTAACATAGATTCTGGTGAATATGAATGGGATACCATCCACAATGATGAATTTTGGAGGGACAAATAGGTTGATGTGATACACAAGTATACACCTACTCTGATCGAAGGAGAAGGAGAAGGGACCCAACCACAAGAATCTGAACTATAGTGCAATGATGATTCTAGTGATACCGAGTCAGATTTAATCAAACAAGACTATCGTGAGGATAGTGCCATCATTGATCTACCTCATTCCTCGTATCCTACAGACACCTCCATTATGACCATAACCATAGCCGATGTGATAGTACACTGAATACTCCTCTGACATGCTGGTATCCACGATATCAGGTCTTGGATCCCATACCTTAGGCTGCAGTGTCATATACTCAGTATATGCGACTTGGTAAGCAATGCAAGGACCCCATCCAGGCTCATCCTTGCATCGTTCGGAGTATGCAACACCCTGAGACATACCCTGTGTGAAATTGAACTACCTCTGTACTCGTAAAGCCAAAAATATCTCTATGATAAAAGGTGTATGTCCTATCAGAAACCTGGGTATACCTACAAACGACATCTCCAAGGGATCTGTGTCCCATACATTGCAATCAGTATACAACCTCCATATCACTGCATCCATGTTGTCTAAGGTCTGTCTCCAATACTCCACCTTTCCTAGCTTGGGTTAGACAAGTGTAAATGAATATGTATACATATATGGCCTGCCTAGCGGCCAAGCCCTCAGACAAAGTGGTCTGGTAATAACAATATGCTCCCATGCCTAGATCTAGAGCAACGTGACACCACATGATAAACTCGATGAGCCTCCGTATACTACCTGGTGTAGGTCATGATATAAGTGAGTCATCATGCAGATCCCCTAGGCATATCTCTTCGTCTAACCCATCATTTGCTCGATGATCCTACCCCATCCAACTGATAACCCCTTTGACCGGTGATCTGGACAAAGGAAGCCTCCAATAAAAGTGCCCAACATTGTAGGTAACGTCGGGTATCCTCTAAAGTCTGCCCATGGCACCCAGTATCCTACTATGTGTGCATCTCTGAACACTCTCCTGAGCGCATATATCCCACCCACCTCCTTTTGATCATAGACAAAAAGGGTACCTATTATCGGGATCCCCAAAATCCTATAGACATCCTCTGGGGTCACTGTCAACTCACTAGTTGGAAAATGAAAGGTGTTATGCTCTGAATGCCACCTCTCTACTAATGCAGTCAACAGGGCCCTATTGGCCTGAACAGGAGGCATCGAAAATAATGATCCCAACCCACACCTCACTATCAGTTGCTCATCTGCAGGTGTCAAATCTTGAATCCTATCCCACCCCGCAGGATGACGCTCTCTAATCTGGAGGTTTTTGAAAACCTCCTATTTTTGGTCATCACAAAAGCAATCTATCAGACTCATATCACTCAGACTCATATCTATCTATCAGACTCATATCAAGTAACCCATATCAATCAATGACCCATATCAGTGAACCATATCAAATGCTCTATCTAAGTGACTCATATCAGGACATCAATACAAAATATATCTGCCCATCACATCAATCTACTCTATCATCATTTTACTATTTGTTTTCTTTATCAGGAAAGAAAATTTATCACATAATCAAATTATCATCCTATTTGCATTTCAATCACGAATGCAAATATATTTTCAATCAAATCAATCTACTATTTGTTTTCTATCGCAGAACGTAAATTTATCACAAATTCATATCAATCATCTACTCTTTGTTTTTCATTTTTTTGGAAACAAAGTTATTAGCTAGTTATCAATTTATCAACATGATGACATGACAATTTCACTATCTATTGACCAAGGAAGCAATAATTCATCATCATTTTCATCATCAGGCATTCTGTCTATTTTCCTAAAAGCGCTACTCTGTGGCCAAAAAGCGCTAAAACCCTAAATGCACTACAATTTCCCCCATATGCACGGTTTTGTGCCCTGAATGTGCTACATCATTTGCTCAAAGCGCTATTTCCCCAAAAGCGCTACTTCATATCTCAAAAGTGCTATTTCACCCCCTGGATGCGCTAAAACCCTGTAAACGCTAATCTACTGCCTAAATGCACTAATGTACCCAATTCAACCCTAGCCTCCTAAATGTGCTACTTCATTCATCGAATGCGCTAAACTGCGAAAATCTAAAATTGCTATTTTGTGACCTATATGCGCTATAAAAAACCTCGAATGCGCTATTCTATTTCCTAAAAGCGCTAAAACGGCCCATTCAAACCTAAAACCGCGCTATAATCATTCAAAAATTGACTAAAACTAAAAAATTTCAATGCACAATGGTTCGAATTGACTCACCAGTGGGCCATACGCAGCTGGTCGCTGATATCAGCGGGACCGCTCGAATCTATGTCGATGAGTAGGGATCTCCATCGTGCCAAGTCATCGTCAGAGCTAAAGATTTCTCAAAAGTCAAAAAGTGCAAATGACTTTTCTTTTTACCCTCTTACCTTTTAAGGGTCAAACCAACTAGGTTTTTGGTGGCATTTTCTTTTTATCATTTATCAGGAGCTAAATCACTGCGTCCCTTTCATCATCTGACTTTTATCATCAACATATTCTCATCATCAGTGATTTACCTCCCAAGGGGGCATCATCAATATTAGAAACATATCAGAGTCAAAACAGGGGCATATCAGTTAAATTTTTTTGATTAAGGGGAAAAATCAAACACAACAAATTTTGAAAGCAGGAATATTTTCTTTGAAGCAATGCGTTTCACACATCACTTCAAAGAGGGGCAAAATGTATATACATAAAATTGGTCATGTCTAAATCCTGACATTTAATTAAATATTTATTATTTAATTAATTCCTCTACATATGATTAAATTAATTTGATTTTATTATATTGTTCATCCACTTTATTCTTCCACTTTAATTAAATAAATTCATTTTATTTAATTATCACTTTCTTAAGTCCACTTAATTAATTAAATAAATATCATTGTTTATTTAAATTAATTATCACATTTAAGTTTAATTAAATATTTGATTTAATTAAATTTAATTTATTTTCTCCTATTTCAAATCTTTCTTCTAATTAATTAAATATTTTATTTAATTAATTTCATTTCCACAAATTTAATTAAATATCTTCCAAATCTTTTCAAATCATAATTGAATATTTTATTTAATTATGAAATCTTTCATTATCTTTCAAATCTTAACAAAAATATTCCATGTCATTCATAAATAAATAATCAAATTTATAATTCATTATTTATCTTTTTAAATCTTTCCAAATCTCACAAAAAGATGATTTTTACAATTCATCTCATCTTATATCTTTTTACAGAAAAGAAAGCAAATATTGCTTTCTATTTTCTTCTATTTTTCTTCAGTCTTATCCATCTTCAACCGTTTGATCTGCCAAGAATTTTCACAGTCGTTGATCATATTGGCCAATCAGGAGCTTTTGAAAACTCTATAAATAGCACTGCGAATTGAGGTAATGGTTACAACACATAACAGGGTAATTAGAGATTACTTGAATTCTAGCATTATAGCATCTTAGCATTGTCATTATCGGCTTTAGTATTCATAGCATTATCGTAATCTTTCATTTTATCAATCATGTTTAGCATTAGAATAATCATGTCTTAGCATAGCATTGCATACATTCAACATTCAATCTCATTCTCTAGGAAGACCGTTTGTTGAGCCTAGCTGAAGATCTGAGAGCCAGTTGGAATTGACAAAAACACTAGAGATAGAGGACAATAGGGCGACATCTATAACATAATACTGAGTTTGCATCTCTATTATTTTAATATTTTGTTTTTGATATAATGTCTTATCGGTGTGTTTGATTTATTGTGTTAATTTACATTTATCATGCTCTAAAAATCGACCACACAACCTCTTTATTTGTTAACCCCTACACCAGTCTGCCAGTTATTTGGGATCGTTGGTGGATGGTTTTTGATAAACCACCCAACAACAATATTGATGTACCATTTTACTTTATTAAAAAATTATACACTGAGTTTGTGTTATGGAATCACGTCAATTACTTTGACATTAAACCCTTCTAGGGTGTCAGTGGAGGTATGCCCCAGGATAGACCAAGGGTAGTTAGAGTAGTCCAAGGCCCATATGCTCCCCCCCTCCCCTTCCTTAGCCACCTCTATTACATCATCCAAATGCTATCGAGGATGCAACCCAATAGACTATTCAATCTATTCACTCTTTGAGTGATCTTTTGGTTTCCCATACTACTACAGTAGCTCAGCCACATGTTGGTGATGTTGGCAATGGATCAAGTGTTATTGTATCATCTTCCTCAGGTCCACATATTTGTGTGCCACATACTTGTACTATCAGCCACCAGATATGCTTGGGTCCTCTTGTATAGCCAGCTAAGCATCCATTGGACACTTTTGATTATGACCTCCATGATGTGGACATTATAGCAGATCAAGCACAGGGGAGTAGAGCGCACCCTACAAAGTCCTCACCTGCTAGAGAGGGGGATGTTGGAATAGTTACACAAGTAAGATTTAAGTTGTAAATTCATAACTTGCAATTGTTTTTAAATTAATATTAATAAGAGATAGTATCAAGTACTAATATTTATTTACATGGTCTATTTAACAGTTGATGTCTGAGGGGGATCTTACACAGGTCACTAATAGCACCCTTAGGGCCATTTCATTTGGCCTCAACATGCACACAGTATATATTTTCGCACTCAGTCGTTTACATTTATTTATTATATACTTGCTTGTCATTTGAATTGTCATTAATGAAATTATATATTAACTTATATGTTTATCTTATTTTCCTCTTATAGGAAACACCTAGTGCGAGTGAGGTCCAATGTTGTCCATACTATGGAGGTGGAATGATAGATAAGGGAAATTTAATTGAACTCAAATTCGATTGAATTAATATTTTTAAGATCTTATATTGATTATACATACATCGACATAGATTGGTAGTTTCATATGTACTTGTCATTTTTATGTATAGGTGGTTATGAGATATACATCCTTATTGACAAGTGTCACAACGCCTGAAGGATTAGGTATTGGAACACCTCAAGGAGTAGGTGTTGAAACGCCTCAAGGAGGAGGTGTCAAAACACCTGAAGGAGATAAAGAAAAAGAGATGCCTAAAGAGGTATGTGTTTATTTTATTTTGTGTTTGGTAAATATGTTCCTATTACCGACAATTGTATGCTAACTTGTATCAATTTTATGTTTTTGTTCACATATATAGATTTACATTTCAAAAATTGGTTTGATGGTTCTTTGAGAGGGGCATATTCTAGGACTCCTAAACCTTTGAAGAGACGTATATTTGAGGTAATCAAGAATTCAATTTTAGAGTTCAATTATAATTCAATATATATTGATTTTGATGTTAATTATTTGATTTTAAATTATATAGTATAACTAATCTCAATTGTGGTTTGAATTTTTCTTGTGCAACTACCTTCAGAGCCAAAGAGTGCTTCAAAGAGGCTCCATTTTGATGATCCACTAGTAGTTTAGGATGAGATAGAAATTTTGGCATGTTAATTTTGAATAGATATTGAGATGGTATATGCCACATTTTGTAAAACTTTGTTTGAGTTGGTGTTGATGCCATTTTTGTATATGGACATACACTTGATTATTGGATAATTTGATATATAGAAGTTGACAATCAAAATAATTTTTTCCTCATGTGCATGATTAAACTCTTCAAAAATTTAATCTTGAGCAATGGTTAAATATCAATGTACAATAGCATAAAAAATAATGCTTATATTATGTAGTTTATATTCATATCACAGATTACATTGCATTGCACATCTTTCAAACTCAAAGCATTACTTCACATTGCATAACTAACAACTAGATGTTGATAGATAAAAAAAAATCAATTACAATATAGTTTTTACAAAGTCAACCTAAGCATTTATGCAATTACTTCACATTGCATAACTAATAACTAGGAGCAGTTGTCAATTGCATTTGCTTGTCATGGCATTCTATGAGACCACATTTCTTTGAGGCATTTTTTCAAATAGTTCACTGCCTTGTCTATGCTACCACATTTTTCATACATGTCTACTAAAGCTTTTATCAAACAGTTCATTGGCTTGTTGCTATGGCTAAAAGCCTAAAACAAGTGCTTTCAAACAAGCTATGGATTCTTGGAAAAATTATATCAAAGCATAATAGTAAGCAATAGCATAGACAAGGAAATGAACTGTTTGAAAAAATGCCTCAAAGAAATGAGGTCTCATGGTGATGGAATGCCATGAGACCTCATTTCATTGAGGCATTTTTTCAAATAGTTCACTGCCTTGTCTATGCTACCATATTTTCCATACATGTCTATCAAACATTTCATTGCCTTGCTGCTATGGCTAAAAGCCTAAAACAAGTGCTTTCGAACAAGCTATGGATGCTTGGAAAGAATCTATCGAAGCATAATAGTAAGCAATAGCATAGACAAGGAAATGAACTATTTAAAAAAATGCCTCAAAGAAATGTGGTCTCATGGTGATGGAATGCCATGACAAGAAAATTGTTATAGATTGTCATGGCATTCCATCACCATGAGACCACATTTTTTTGAGGAATTTTTTTTCAAAAAGTTCACTGTCTTGTATATGCTACCACATTTTTCATATGTCTACCAAAGCATTTTATCAAACAGTTCGCTATCTTTCTGCTATGGCTAAAAGCCTAAAATAGGTGCTTTCAAACAAGTTATATGGATGCTTGGAAAATGGTGTAGGAGCACCTTGGAAATAGAGGACTAGTTGATGGTTAGTTGATGCAACCAAGGATGGAAAACCACTCACTTTCACAATACAAGGTATTCCTAACCACCTTTCTTTTTACAAACTCAATCTGGACTTATTTTCCAATCTTTCACCTAGACAAGCTTGTAGGTCAGCAGCTCCAATTTTCTCAACTTAACTCTCAGATCTCTTTAACAACTCCTACAACTAATAATCATTCTAGACACCCATTTTAGCCCCCTTAAACATACTTCCAACTCACATAGGACTCCTTTGGAACAACTTTCACAAATCATGCAAACTATGTTGCTTAACCTAGCCAAATAGGCCAAATTTCCAAAGCAACCACCCTTGGAACACTTCACAGACCCTAAAACTTGTTGGGGAAGCACTCAACAGATGAAAAAACCTCAAATTTTCCCATTTATCCTCTATAACTTGCCCTCTAAGACCCTATTCCACAAAACCCTCAAATTGCTCAAATTTGGCAAGGGTTTATTGAAAACCTACTTACAGACTTCCCCAAATGCCATCTAGGGCATCACCAAAAATCATAATCCTGACCTCCCCTACACAAGAAACAATGCAAACATGTTTATCTATCTTAACTAAGCATATCCACTAAGTTACAACATCATACAATGGGTGGAAGGCTTAAAACTCCATTTTAAATGCACTCAAACCCTTGGAATAGGGCTCACAGACCAACCTCCAATAAAATGCCTCTTAAATGCAAAAAAATGAATGAAATTACTTCAAACCAAGTTTTTGAATAAGTTAACTCTGCTTCCCACTAATTTCCATTAAAAATAAATCACAACCACACTGTACGGAACCGTGTAGTATCAAGAAACTTCAAGAATTCTAGAAAAAAACAAAAAATTGTATGGAGATAATAATATTTTATTGATTCTCTTTCAAACTTGGTTTCTCCAACCTCAAAATCAAACATAAAAGGAATTTTTAAACATTAAAGACACCAACTACCATCCCACAATTGACTTCAACCAATTTTCAAACTCCTTATGGCCGTTGAAGTACAAAATTGCACTTTTTACATATTTTATTGACAACATTTTTGCTCATTTTGCATTATTTTGCAATTTGACCCTCCTTGACTCCTAAAACATTAGAGATGGTCTACTTAGACCTTATTGAATCCAAAAAAATAACCACACACTAAAAAAATTGACATTCAACCTATCTTGACAACTTTTTATCAAACTTGACAATTTTTCCAACAAGATTTACAACTTTTACAATATTTTCTAAAAAGACCCCAAAGTTTCCAATTACATCAAAAATGGCCTTCACTAACCTTATTTAGACAAAAAACACCTAAACAAATCAGGCTCCATCACCAAGACCCAACTCTTCATGTAGCAACTAGAGAAAATTCATTGAAATAAGCAGGTGCTCCTGCATCATTAAGGAGTCAAATTTTGAGTTTTAGTTTTATTGTGTGTTGTTAATAAGGTCTGTTAGACTAAAAATATTGTAATAAAGGCCTTATGGGGTCAGTTTTTTAAAAATATGTTAAAAATAGTATTGAAGTTGCTTTGTACAACTTGTCAACTTTGCATGTTAAAGGAGGATTAATGCTCTCCCACTCGAATTCTTGCTTGTAACTGATGTAATATGGTGGGAAATATGTTGAAAAGCCTCTAACTAATTTGAGGCATGAAGATTGAATGATTTTGCAGTGAATAATAGAAGTTTTCTCTATTTTTCTACAAAATTTATGCGTTTTTAGAAAATATTGAGCTCAGTACGGTTCTGTACAGAAGCTTTACGCCAAAAAAATCATTGGGATTAGTTATATTTTTGTCTTAGCTTTCATTTGATTCTTATTTGGCTTGATTTCATTAGAAATTGAATTAGTTATAAGTATTTTTCTGTCAGGTGGTTTGAAACCCTCATTTTCAAGGGTTGAGATTAGTAAAAATGTAAAATCTCATCATTCCACTGTTGAAATTTTGTGAAAACTGGTGGAATGATGCTTTCTGGGGTGCTTTATCATATTTTTTTAGTTGCAGGGCTGAGCAAGTATGTTTCATGGATTTTTTATCAAGCCCTAGCTTGATTTTCTCATGTGTTAAGCTAGGAAATCAAGATAATAGTGTGGATCAACAACTTTTTCAAAATATTTTGTCAAATAAATGGTGGATTCCTCTATTTTTCCACCCAAGGAGTTTTTTGATGAAGTTATTTGGAGTATGTGAGTTAATTTGAGCACACCTCTTTTGTAAAAGTGGCCTATTTAGGCTTAATTACAGCGCTGCAAGTCAGATTAGACCAATTTGTTCCAAAGTAACTTCATGAACCTTTTTGATATGTTAAAAATGTATTAAAGAGTGCTCAAAATTTTTTTGGTCTTTTCTTTCATCCATCATCTACAATGGAATTGAGTGAAAACTAGGTATAGGTGCCCTAGTTGGTGAATAGCTGAAATGGTGCAAAACCCCATTGTTGGGTTTGGAGCCTTCATCAAAGTTTGAAGTTGTGTTAGTTTGAGTTATTGTGACCTTTTCCACCCCTATCCTTGCATCATAAAATATCTATCAAATCATAATAATAAGCAATATCATAGACAAGGCAGTGAGCTATTCGAAAAAATTCCTCAAAGAAATGTGGTCTCAATGTGCATGTCATGGCATTCCATCACCATGAGACCACATTTCTTTGGGGCATTTTTTCAAACAGTTCACTGCCTTGTCTATGCTATCATATTTTTCATACATTTCTACCAAAGAATTTTATCAAACAATTCGCTGCCTTCATGCTATGGCTAAAAGTCTAAAATAGGCACTTTCAAACAAGCTATGGATGCTTGCAAAAATTCTATCAAAGCATAATAGTAAGCAATAGCATAAAGAAGGCAATGAACTGCTTGAAAAAAATCCTCAAAGAAATGAGGTCTCGTGGTGATGGAATTCCATGAGAATCAAAATAAATTTTGATTCTCATGGCACTCCATCACCATGAGACCTCATTTCTTTGAGGCATTTTTTTCAAAAGTTTGTCTATGCTACCACATTTTTCATACATGTTTGCCAAAGCATTTTATCAAATAGTTCACTACCTTGTAGCTATGGCTAAAATCCTAAAACAAGTGATTTCAAACAAGCTATGGATGCTTGGAAAAAATTAATCAAAGCATAATAGTAAGCAACAAGCTATGGTCTCATGGCTTTTTTTGCACGAAAATCAGTGTTGGAGTTCGGTTGGAGGCTGAAAACTACTTCTAAGGGAATAAATAAATCTTGTTCCACAACTTGTACAACCAAAATAATTATTCCAACATGTCCAAATGGGTACATTTAGGTTAGGTATGGTCCCCTTTCACACCCAAATAGGCCGACGCAGTCTGAGCTATGTTCAACCGGTGAAATCCCTTAAGAGTCTAAACTACAAAAGGGCAACAATCTTTGACGGACTATTACTAGGAAACCGTGATGCCTACAACTTTTTTCCCTAAGGCTACGAGATCATGTTGGACCCCTCTACAATTACCTCTCTCAGTTTTTTCTATCTCAGAGGCGTTTTGTTGTGGTGATGATTTTTCAGTTGAGGGAAAAGTTATCAAATGCAAGCAACATAAAGTTGCAAAGTGGTGCAACTTTCATTCTGCAACTCATACGACCAAATAGACTATTCCAAAATGTCTAGATGGGTAGGTTTATGCTAGGTATTTTCCTCTTTTGCACCCAAATACATTGAATCACTTTGAGCTACATTGGACCAACGATTTCCCTTCCGAGTCCAAAGTGCTAAAAGGTAGCAATCTTTGAAGGGCTATTTCTCAGAAACTATAATGCTTACAGACTCTCCATCTGAGGCTATGGGATCGTGTTGGGGCCATCTAAAATAACCTCTCTTGGTTTTTTCTATCTCGGAGGCATTTTCTCATGGTGACGAGTTTTCAGTTGAGGGAAAAGTTATCAAATGCAAGCAGTGTAAAGTTGCAAAGTGGTGCAACTTTCATTCTGCAACTCGTACGACAAAATAGACTATTCCAACATGTTCGGATGGGTACATTTATGCTAGAGATGGTCCTCTTTTGCACCCAAATATGTTGAATCACTCTGATCTACATTGGACCGATGATTTCCCTTAAGAGTCCAAAGTGCTAAAAGGAAACAATATTTGAAGGGCTATTTCTTAGAAACTGTGATGCTTACAGACTCTCCATCTAAGACTATGGGATCATTTTGGGACCCTCTACAATAACCTCTCTCGGTTTTTTCTATCTCGGAGGATTTTTCCCGTGGTGACAAGTTTTCAGTTGAGGGAAAAGTTGTCAAATGCAAGCAATGTAAAGTTTCAAAGTGGTGCAACTTTCATTCTACAACTCGTACGACCAAATAGATTATTCCAACATGTTCGTATGGGTACGTTTACACTAGGGATGGTCCTATTTTACACCCAAATACTTTGAATCACTCTAAGCTACATTAGACCGACAATTCCCTTAAGAGTCCAAAGTGCTAAAAGGCAACAATCTTTGAAGGGCTATTTCTCAAAAACTGTGATGCTTAAAAAATTTCTATCTGGGGCTATGGGATCATGTTGGGGCCATCTACAATAAACTCTCTCAGTTTTTTCCATCTCGAAGGAATTTTACAGTGGTGATGAGTTTTCAGTTGAGGGAAAAGTTGTCAAATGTAGTGTAAAGTTGCAAAGTGGTGCAACTTTCATTCTACAACTCACATGAAAAAATAGTCTATTCCAACTTGTCTAGATGGGTATGTTTATGCTAGGGATGATCCTCTTTTGCACCCAAATACACTGAATCACTTTGAGCAACATTGGACCAACGATTTCCCTTAAGAGTCCAAAGTGCTAAAAGATAACAATCTTTGAAGGGTTATTTCTCAAAAACCGTGACGCTTAAAAACTCTTCATATGAAACTATGAGATCATGTTGGGACCCTCTACAATAACCTTTCTCATTTTTTTTATATCTCAAAGGTGTTTTCTTGTGGTGACGAGTTTTCAATTGAGGGAAAAATTGTCAAATGCAAGCAGTGTAAAGTTGCAAAGTGGTGCAACTTTCATTCTGCAACTTGTACGACCAAAAAGACTATTCCAACACGTCCAGATGGGTATGTTTACACTAGGGATGGTCCTCTTTTGTACCCAAATACGTTGAATCACTCCAAGCTACATTAGACCGACGATTTCCCTTAAGAGTCCAAAGTGCTAAAAGGCCATACCATCTATTGTACAGTTTGTAGCTCGATGGTATGGCCATGGTAGATGTTATTAGGACTGTATAAGGTGACTATGTGGGTTTAAAGAGCTGGAAAGGTTTGTAGTTGAGTTGGTGAGTTGTCATGCATGGCAAAAATGAGTGAAATTAGGTGAAAAATGGTGGTTCCAACATGCTAATGTCAATAAAACGTGGGGGAAGCAAGATTTAAGGTTGTATCAAGCTTGTGCAGCCTAATAAATGTGTTTGATTATTTTATGGGGTGTGGAAAGGTTGGAAACATTGATTTCCTTAAAAACCCCATGAAAGTTGCTAAAAATGAGGGTTTGTTGAAATAGAGCTTTAGAAAGCGTATCTCACCAAAAAAATTATGGTTTTGGTAGTTTGGTAGGTTTTTTAATGTTGCACCATTGAAATTTTAGGTTTGGGAAGTGTTTAAATATGAGTCTCTTTGTAAAATGGGCCTATTTTGGGGTCTTCGACAACAAAAGAGTGCTAGTTTGAAGCCTTTGTTTCAAAGGAACCTACTGAAGTTTTGAAAGTGTCAAGGGTTGGTCAGTTGAGCTATTCCTTTGTGTGAAAAGCGATCAAAAGAGGTCTGGAAACCTACTAGGAAGAGTAACCATTTTAGTGAAGTTGTACCCACATTTGGGTTTGAGGATAAAATTGGAGTTTGAATCATTTTGAATTGTAGTTGTGTTGTTTAAAGCCACTTAGCTCTTGCATTAGAAAACTCTTACCCAATCAACTTGAACATCATGCAAACCCAAATATTTTATTTCCACTTTGCTAGACCAGAGACTCAATTACATTGGAAATGACCTTCACATGACCTTTTTACTTTTTTTTTTGGAAAAAGTGGCAAGCCACTGTAATTTATTATATATAAATAGGAGATATTACTGTGAATCCCTAATCCAAATACCTGCAAAACACAACAAATGAATACATTAGGAGATCAAATGCAAGTAAGAACAAGGATTCCCCATGAAATCCATTAACAAAACTCAAAATAGAAATGAAGAGAAGAAAATAATGAAAAAACAAGAAAGTAGATTAAATCCTATTGAAAGCAATGCAAACTCTTCATCCCATGGGAGAATTGGTGCCAATTTGATGTGAAAATTGGCCCTTTCCCAACTCCAATGCTAGCTTTGATGATTTGATGAAGATTGTGATCCACTTTGATGAAGATTGATGAATGCTCCAAGCTAAAATCTGTAAAAACCTAGCTATGATTCAATGAGATGGATGAAAATTGCTATGAATTTGAGTATAGTAAGTTTACTCAATTTGTGGATGATAAAACGAGGATATGAGCTCTTTATTTATAGAATGCCAAGATGGATGAATGTCCATATTTGAGCAATGTGGGACTAACATTCATCCAATGGCATGATGCCACTTGTCAAGCTATGAATGGGTGGAGGATGTGCAAGATTTGGGGAATGTGCCAATAAATGCATGAATTTGAAATTCAAATTTGTTGAAATGACATGTAAGAGGGAAGGGAAAATGCAACAAATGCCACTTGGCTCAAGGCAAAGGACATGTAAGAGATCTTAAATGCCTTGTTGGATGTACATGTTGACTTAGAATTTTTGAATTCAAATTGAAAGAATATTCCAAAAGATGCCATGTGAGGAAAATAGGGATTTAATAAATGAATTAAATCTATTTTCATGTGCAACTTGCATTATCTAGAGGATGGGACATGAGATGAGATTAAATTAATCAAGGGTTAATTAATTTAATGAGAGAGATTAGATGATGTGACTTATTTGACTTAGATTTTAGGATTTATTTAAATCAAATAATGAGAAGAATGTGATAAGATATTAATCAAATAAAGATTTTGATTTATTTAATTAAAAGGAGTTGATGTTAGATTAAATTAAATAAGTTTTAATTTATTTAATTTAATAGATAGACTTAAGAGATTTAATCAAATAAAATTGATTATTTAATTAAATCGGATAATTAGATCAAGATGATTAATTTAATTATCGAGAAGAGGTGACTTAATTAGATAAAGTGATTTATTTAATTAAGAGAGGAATATTGATGAATTTAATTAGATAGGGGGATTTGATTAAATGGTTAGACCGAGGGATGATTTAGGATGAAGCGATGTTAGTAGATCAGGATGGAGTGTGCAATATCAATCTGTATATTTTTGATGTCTACAATTACAAAACCTGGTTCAAATGAGCATACCGGCTAGAAAGAACATGGAAGAAAACCTCTGGTTGTAGTTCAATTAAGTACAAAAAGCTCTTACAAAATTGTCCCAGTAACAGTAACAAAGCATACACTTGTATGACTATTTCAACCTATGAGTTTCCAAAATACATACCCCTTTACATTTTAAACACACCCTTTATACAATGCCAAAAATTTGACCCATATTTCAAAAAACATCACTAGATATAGATTATGCCCATACACAGTTATGACCTTTTTATGTTGTTTCACATTTGAAAATTCAAATTTTACAAAATTTTCCTATTGGAGGCATTCAGGGCACAATCTTCTACAAGAGTAGCATGTTGACATTTTGGAGTGACAAGAACCTGTACAAACCATTAAGGTAGCAGTTAAACTACATATAATAGAAAAGATGCTTACACTAACCAATATATATTATTCTAAATGACCTAATTGATGATGAGATGGTAATGCAAACTATAAAAGATGCTTAGAATAACAAATCCATATTATTGTAATTTGTCACATACCTCTCTGAAAGGATCAGAGCTGGCTATTGTTGTAGCAGGTCCATGATCAATCATGCTAGGAATATCACAAAAGTTGTGAAATGAGAAATCTATATTGTCACAATAGAAAAAATACTTAGACTAACAAATCTATATTAATCTAAACAACTTGAATGATGATGAATTGGTAATACAAACTATAAAAGATGCTTAGAATAACCAATCTATATTATTCTAAATGACCTAATTGATGATGAGATGGTAATGCAAACTATAGGGTGGATGCATGGAGATGGGTAGCCAATTTATGGCCACTTTCAATTTTTTTTTTGAAAAGTCATAATGCGAGTGCCTTATAACACACTCGCGTTATGGCTTGGTGTGCCAAGCCTAAGGCTCAGCCACAACAATCCCATAATGTGAGCATGTTATAACTCAAGCCCATTATAATGTGAGTGCATTATAACGTGCTTTTGTTATGACATGTTAAAAGAAAAATAAAAGTGAAACTCATTCATTCCTCATTTTGACTGTGTTTTTTGTTGTGCTAGCGGCCAAAACCTCCATTTTTTGCGCTCGTGTTCTAGGAGGAGGTATTGTGCAAAAATATTCACCAACGGTTACTATTTCTTCGCAAGGATGGTTTCACAATGAGGAGGAGATGTGAGAGGTAAGGATTGTTTTCTTTTTGTTTTGAATTTGTTAGTTTTAGGTTGTATTTGATTTTTTTTTTTTTTGAATTTGTAGGAGATACAAATCAACCTACAAACCCTCAAAATCCTCAACAAGAAGAGCAACCAAATCTTCAAGAACAAAATCTTCAACAATAAAATCAACTTCAACAATAAAATCAACCTCAACAACAACCTCCTCCACCAATCAATCAACACCCTCCTAGCACTCAACAAAATTTAATGAGTGAAATTGAGAACAACAAAAAATAAATTAAGGATTTAATCAGTAGGTTGAGTGATCCAAATGGTTCAACCACAGAAAGAATGATCCTAGCAAGTTCATTGAAAGATATGTTAAAAAATGTAGATTCAATTAGCAAACAAATAACTGGATGGCAAGATAAGAGGCAGGCGACTAGGGCTTATTATGTGGATAAACTATCATATAAAGATGTAAAGGATTTAAAAATTACAAAGGGTGATTTGTGTTCATTATTCACTAACCCACGCACAAATCAAAATTTTACCCTCAATGTGAAGAGGTTTCCTATTCATTGGTACCACCATAAAAAAATTAGGAACTATTTTTATGATAGGTGGTACATGGTCTTTGATTACCCACCATGCAAAAATTGTGAAGTCCTATAGTATTTTCTTAGGAAACTATACAGTGAGTTCATATTGAACAAAATTGCAAATTATTTTGATATGAGGGACTTCCGGGGGAGAGGTGGGGGGTCAGCTCAAAATAGACCTGGTGCACATCTGGATCCTACTTGGCAAGGGAGACAACCTCTCACTATGTCACCTCATGAGCACATCGTCATCCCTTCCATCGCGAAGGAGAGTGCCGATGTAGAGACTTTATAGGCCATTAGCTCTCTGACTCAGAGTGTCATCCAACATGCCAACCCTATTCTATAGCGTCATCTAGAGGAGCCTTTGTGTGGTGGGCTTTGATCCCATTTGTGTCAATCTTGTGGGGTGACTTGTTCATATGACCCCATTGACACTCAAGAGGCTGCTATTCAAGATCTGTCTACAGCTATGGAGATGGAAAGGGAAGCTAACATTTTACATGAGGCCTATGGCATTGATACTCATTTAAAAGTTAGCATGTTCATTGAAGTTAATTTATTAAATTTTGATTTTGAAATGCAAGATTAACTAATTTAGTTTTATGATTTTAATAAAATTACAAGGTCATAGTGTTGAGACTGGATACACCGGCCCTACACCTACTTATTTCTACAGTACACCTATTGGTGGGGTATGTAACTAGTAAACAATTATAAATTTATTACATGTTAATAGCATTGTTTTATGAATGGTATTTTAATATGTGATTTTGTATGTTGAACAAGCTAATATTGGAGGTTTCTAGGGAACACCTTTCAGTGCCAGTGGATTTACTCAATCCTACACGTAGGTAATAGAATAAAGAGTTTAACTAATGAATTGTACTTAATAGATTTGTGTAGTTTATATTCATATCATTGATTATGTTGCATTGTACATCATTCAAACTTAAAGAATTACTTCACATTCCATAACTAATAACTAGATGTTGATAGATGACAAAATTTCAACTACAATAGAGTTGTTTAGAAATTCAACATAAGCAGTGTTGCAATTACTTCACACAGCATAAGTAATAAGTCTAGGAGTAGCTTCCAATTGCATTTGCTTGTCATGGCATTCCATGAGACCACTTTTTCCTGCTCAACATCTTTTCAAATAATTCACATTTTACTTTTTTCTTGTCATGGAGGCATGTGCTTGCAAAGGTGCACCTGCACAACAAACTATGGATGCTTGGAAAAAATCTATCAAAGAATAATAGTAAGCAATAGCATAGATAAGGAAGTTAGTAGTTTGAAAAAATTCCTCAAAGAAATGTGGTCTCATGGTGATGGAATTCCATTCCATCACCATGAGACCACATTTCTTCGAAGCATTTCTTCAAACAACTCATGAACTTTTCTATGATACCACATTTTCCATACATGTGTACCAAAGCATTTTATCAAACTACTCACTTCCTTGCTGCTATGGCTAAAAGCCTAAAATAGGTGCTTTCCAACAAACTATGGATGGTTGGAAAAATATCTATCAAAGCATAATAGTAAGTAATAATACCATAGAGAAGGCAATGAACTTTCTAAAAAAATGCCTAAAAGAAATGTGGTCTTATGGTGATGGAATGTCATGATGTGCATTTGTTTGTAATAGCATTCCATCACCACGAGACCCCATTTCTTTGAGGAATTTTTTCAAAAAGTTCATAGCCTTCTCTATGCCACTATAGTTATTGTACATGTCTATGAAAGCATTTGATCAAATAGTTCACCGACTTGCTACTATGGGTAAAATCCTAAAAACATGTCCTTTCGAACAAGATATGGATAGGGAAAATAGTAAGCATGATAATCATAAATATATAGTTTAATAAGTACTTAAAATTTTGTTCATTATCTCATACATTATAAGTCATGATGTGGATCACTATTGTAGTTTTTGTGATTGAATAATTTGTTGTTTTAGTTTTAGATGTTGCAAGCTGAAACACCTCTGAATGTGACGAGGGAAATGGAGATCGATGTTTCATCTGCTATACAATCCTTGATAGCTCTGATAAGGGAGGTATCAGGAAAATTAGTAAATTTCAATTTACATTCGTTATTATAGATTTTAATGAAAAATCAAACCATTATTGATCCGTAGTTTAATTTCTATTTGGATGGTTTATGCAAGGCTTGATCATGCCTCAGCATGGGCATGTGAATATTTCTCTCATGGAGGGTGATCATGAGATGGTAGTAAGTGATTATTTTGTTAAATATATCATTTTTTATAATGTAAATTCTATATATTAATGTCTTTAGTTCTTATTGTAACAGTTAAAACTTCACAATGAACTAAACACTAGGAGGAGCAGGAGCACTCCTCGAGTGCAACACAAATGAGTGACAGACCTATCGCCATCCTATCGACAAGCAAAGGGAAATAATTTATTTCTAAAGCATGGAGAGTAATGAATTTTGATTCTAGAGCCCTTTGTTGTATGCCTACATGGTAGTTTTGTACATATTTTGTATCAGAAATATTTGACATTGTATGCCTATATGGCTATTTTGTACCTATATTTAATATTTATATCGACATATAGTGATGTATGCCTACATGGCTATTTTGTTAATACAAATATTTTTTATCGATGGTGTCCATATTTGCATTCTAAATTGATGGTTCAATAGATATGAGTTACATGTATTCAAGTGTATACTTTACAACTTATGTGTATACTTTGTGACTTACGTGTGTTCCAATGTATACTTTGCGTCTTACGTGTTTTCATGTGTATACCTTGTATTCGTGCATATACTTTGTATTAATTTGTGTATACTATGTATTCATGTGTATACTTCAAGGTTTATGTGTTTTTGAGTACTTGTGCTTCCCTTATTCACATGTACATGCTTAACTTATTCACGTGTATACTTATTAATTGGTTAGTCCTAGAATTGATCATTGTTGTCCTTCATGGTTTGTCTTGAATATTAATTGATTGATGCTAAACAACTTTATCTAAAAGAAAAAAACACATTTTCAATTGGTATTCCATGAAATGATTCATAAAAAGATTCCAATATTTTTAATCCTTTGATTGGAACAACTCAATTAAGTAAACGATGCATAATCTTCACAACACTTGCAAAACATAATATTCATAATAGATGAAGTAGTTAACTTCTTGACACATTATCATACAAAAAATTATCTTCAATAGTCTTTAAACATTTTCATAGCATAATCTTGATAGTTTAAAATGAATTGTTATGTTCTTGATGCGTCACCATTTAAACACGTCAAAAGATTTATATGTCATCTTTTTGCAATATTATTTCTTGTATACGAAATGGACTCGGGAGAAAGAAAGTTATAATTTATAATACAAATAATAAATGGAATCACCACTATCCTAGAACCCCGAATAGGTTTATTTAACAAAGCAACATGCTATCAATTACTCTTCCAATTGCAAAACACCATTGGGAAGCATTTACCAGTTTGCAAATCCACAAAATCCATAATTTTTAGGGCGTGATTGGCCCTCTAACCCCACTATCCTCTAAACCCTCACTTTTCTCAAATTTTGCTAGGGTTTATTGAAAACCCCATATCCAGACATCATACAACCTCAAAACCTCTTCCAACACTCTTCATTCTACCTGCACAAACTTAATTGACCACCAAATTATGTTGCCCCTTGACTTTACCCACTTTTACTCCCTCAAACCTCTCTTTTCCATTCAAAACCCCTCTATTCCCAATTAGGGAATCATGCCATAAAATACTTTTGACCTCCCTTGTCCTTGCATACCATTTGAACACATCAAACTCCATAACCTCACCCTATTTCCAACCTATTCTAACTTATTCTCAAGCAATTTCTTCTTTTCACCTCGTCTAGCCTTGCTTTTAAGGCCTAAATTCTAAATTTTGAAAAGGGGTAGCATTAGTAATCTCTTCCAATGCCTTTACCAATGCTATTTTCTTATTCGTACTTACATAATTGACTCAAATGACCCCACACTAACTCAAAACTAAAAGCAAGATTACTAAATGGCCTATCATGGCCTTATTTGACATTATAATGACTAAAACCAGTGAACTAGACCTTCTTCATCAAATGATGGAACAGGGTGCTCTACACCAATGATCATATGCTTTTTGCATGGAATACTCGGACTTCTCAACCGTCATGTGTATTTTTCTCTTTTCCATTGTTTTGCATGCCATCATAAGGTATCAAGCCAGTTGAACGTAGCTTAGAGCAATTCCACATGTTTGGGTGCAAAAGAGGACCATGTCTAGCATAAACATACCTATCAAGACATGTTTGAGTAGTTTTTTTGGTCACAGAATTGCAAAATGAAAGTTGCACCACTTTGCAACTTTACACTACTTCCATTTAATACTTTTTCCATCAAGTGAAAACTGCATACCACAGAAAACCAACTCCGAGATAAGAAAAACCAAGAGAGGTTATTGTAGAGGGGCCCAACGCGATCCTGTAGGCTCATACAGACGGTTTGTAAGCATCATGATTTTTGAGTAATAGCCCATCAAAGTTTGCTTCCCTTTTGCATTTTGGACTCTTGAGGGATCAATCCAATTGAACGTAGCTCAGAGCAATTCTGCGTGTTTGGGTGTTAAAGAGGACCATGCCTAGCATAAAAATACCTATTCGGATGTGATGGAATAATCCGTTTGGTCACATGAGTTTTAGAACGAAAGTTGCACTACTTTGCAACTTTGCACTGCTTGCATTTGACACTTTTTCCATCTTTTTCCATCAAGTGAAAATATATTGCCACGGAAAAACCACTCCAAGATAGCCAAAACTGAGAGATCTTTTTGTAGAGGGTCCCAACGTGATCCCATAGGATTAGATGAGAAGTTTATAAGCATCACAATATCTAAGTAACAACATGCTGAAGTTTGCAGCCATTTTGCACTTTGGACTTTTAAGGGATCGATCCAGCTGAATGTAGCTTAGAGCGATTCCACATGTTTGGGTGAAAAAGAGGACCATACTTAGTGTAAACATACCTATTCAGACACGTTGTAACAGTTCGTTTGGTCACACGAGTTGTAGAACGAAAGTTGCACCACTTTGCAACTTTGCAGTGCTTGCATTTGACACTTTTTCCATTAGGTGAAAATCCACCGGCACGGGAAAACCACTCCGAGAGAGCCAAAACTAAGAGAGGTTTTTGTATAGGGGCCCAACAAAATCCTATAGGATCAATCATGAAGTTTCTAAGCATCATGGTATCCGAGTAACAACATGTTGAAGTTTGCAGCCATTTTGCACTTTGGACTCTTAAGGGATTGATCTAGTTGAATGTAGCTCAGAGCGATTTTGCATGTTTGGGTGCAAAATAGGACCATGCCTAGCATAAACATACATATTCAAATGTGTTGGAATAGTCTATTTGGTCACATGAGTTGTAGAACGAAAGTTGCACTACTTTGCAACTTTGCACTGCTTGCATTTGACACTTTTTCCATAAAGTAAAAATCTACCGCCATGGGAAAACCACTTCGAGATAGCAAAAACTAAGAGAGGTTTCTATAGAGGGGCCCAATGCGATCCTGTAGGATTAGAAAAAAAATTTCTAAGCGTCATGGTATCCGAGTAACAACATGTTGAAGTTTGCAGCCATTTTGCACTTTGGACTCTTAAGGGATCGAATCAGTTGAACATAGCTCAAAGCGATTTCGCATGTTTGGTTGCGAAAGAGGACCATGCCTAGTGTAAAAATACATATTCAGACACGTTGGAATAGTATTTTTGGTCACAAGAGTTGCAGAACGAAAGTTGCATCACTTTGCAACTTTGCACTGCTTGCATTATCATAAACAACATTAACAACAACAGATAATCTTATTTAATAGCTCAACATAATAGGATAATACTGAATAGAATTGGTTGTTCATCAATAATATCAACTATTTGGAGCATGAGATAACTACAACACATAGGGATTTAAAATGATTTTGAATTTATAAAACGTTTCTGAGATGCACTAAGCTATAAGATAAATCAGTGCCTAATTCTGGGCCATGGAGTCAAACACAAAAAATAATTCATCAGCAAATGACATTCAACTAGTGAATTTAAATTGTTAATGCTTTGCATCAACTGTTAGTGTCTTACACCAACAATCCCACTCCTATTATCAATCAAATTCTCCTTACCAAATCCAATCTGCACACTTGAAATCACTGTTATCTGCTCAAAGTATTTAACCATTTCTTTGAAATAGACCCATAAACAAATAACATAATCTTATGAAATTTGAGATGAAAAACTCAAAGATACTTTGTATTATTGAATTCATATGATTAAACTGTACAATTATGGAGACAATTTGAAGATATTCACGAACGTGCACACACTTTCATGATTTATTTGCATAAATTGGTTGTATTTGCTCATGAAATCAGAAATTACAACTTACAGACTTAAGAAATGACTTAGAACTTGACATTTTCTATCTACCCAGCCCCATACAAAACCTCAGAACCTTGAATCATGAGAGAAGAAGAGAAGAAATAGAAGAATAGAAGTATCCAGAAGAAGCCCTAAAGTTGATCCAAAGATGCCATCTAGAATCCTCTTCACCGTTGATCCACAACAGAAAAGCCTCTCTCCTCTCTTTGCAACAAACTTTGCCTCCCAAACCTTCCTTTGTTTAAGTTGTTCTTGAACTGAAAATTGGCCCATGTGATGGAATTCCATTCCATTTAGCAATTGCGTGAAAATGCCTCCTTGTGCCCGTGAAAAGCTTCATTTCTGCTCTTTTGTTGTAGCTGCATACTACTTTCACATTCACTTTATATTTTACCTCCAATTTATTAAAGTTCTCCAACTTTAATATTAAAGGCTTTAATTCATTTAACTCCCAGCACATAACATTTTACATTTTATAAAGTGAATACTAAATTCACTTTTCTTATCCCTCATTGAAATGTCTCATAGCCACATTTCATACTTTAATTCCCAGTCATAAAATATTCACTTTCCAGTTAATAGAATATTTCACACAATAAACATTATATTCACTGTATAAAACATTCCCTATGTGCACTTTACCGGTCCAACAAAGATTTTAAAATATTTTACATCGGGCTTTCAAAATCACTCGTGCATCCATTTTACTTCTCACAGGCAACATACATTTAATTTTAAATGTTTTATTTTATTTCATCGAGCTCCCTTTGTTGTAAATACCTTGGGCCCCACTTTTATATTTCCCTTTTAAATATTTTCCCTTCAACTTTATCGGGAAAACTTTGGAAATGTTTTTTCTTTAAAGAAATAGTGAAAACCCTTTTAAAAACTTTCTTGTGCGTTCAAACATGCTGGGCCCACCTCATTTTCTCCTTAAAGCTTTCAAAAATATTTTCACGGGCAAACAAAAGAGCATTTAAATCATTAAAATATTGGGCCTCTTTCAAAACTTTACCCTTGCAAATACCTTGGGCCCTGCCTGCCACATGGCACAATGCCACCATTTCGCGGATTTTAAAGGTCGTGCACCTTCATCACGTGATCTGGCGGGGAAAAGTGAGGATTTTGTTGCATTGAACTCTCCATCTCCATCGTTGATCTCCCTCCTACTTCTTTGGTTTCAAGTTTTCCCTAATTTCCATCTCGACATTCTTTCGCTTTGCAAATAGCTTGAGCTTGCAATGGAGGAATTTAGCTAGCATTGTGCTTCAGAGAACTTGTATTGGCCTCCTTCATTCCAATGTGGAACTCTCCATCAAGTGCATGGCTACAATCTCTATGGTGTGGTCCTTTCTTCATTTGTGATGGCATTCTACTTGTTCCTCAATGATTCAAGCTTCTTTGGCTTTGGATGGGTGCAAATCAAATACATTTGCTTGAAATTTTTCTGTAGCATTTCAACAATTTCTTTGATGCGTATCCTCCATTTGTTCTGGCTATGTTTATGGCGCACCCTTTACATTGGCTGGAAAGTATCAAAGCTTTATGCACAACCTTCTTCTTTTATTGCAGTGCTGGAGCTTTCTCCTTCATGCATTGCTTTGATTGATGTTAATTCTTATCTCCAGACCAAACCGCACCCTCCACACTACATGGTCTTTGATCCATTCACTTGGTTCTTTGAGGAATTCCCATACCCTACTCTGCATTGCTGAGGCTTTTTCAACAAATAAACTTTCTATTGTGCGTGGTAGATATGGCACCTCCTCTGTCTCCTTTTGAAAGTTTTTTAATGCCTTTGATAAACCCATGGTGCGTACCTTGTTCAATGGCTGCCCTGTACAAAGATTTTCCTACCTTGCTAATTCACTACCTTTGCAGCCAACATGTGATTCATTTTGTTTTGTGCTTGGATGGATATCCACACTTTGCTCATTAGTTGCGGTCATGTTTTAACCATGTCACAATGTTTGATAAAATTCCCTCCATGTTGAGTATATGCGTAACAACTTATTGGAACTATGGAGATCACCTCTGCAAATGCAAACTCTCATTACACATTCACAGTATGAAAAGATTTTACAAGATTGGTCTTTTCAGTGCTATGTAACCATTCACACAGTGAAACAATGTTAAAAACATTGTGAATGTATCCCATGGTAAGTCTAGTGGAACATCATCAATAAAATCATGCCTATCAACTCCTTCAGACAGTGACATTCTATCTTTCTTTGGATTCAATTACCAATTGACAAAATCATCACAAGAATAACTTGACCCATCATATCCCTGTTTAGAAGAAAAGCATGAAGGGCTTCTACCTCAGAGTATAAAATCATTAATGTTGCACTTGTAACAGTAATGAGAATCTAAATCAGTACTCAAGATATGTAACTCACTGCCTCATTCAGATGCTTGAATGCTTTACCCAAATTGTATCTCATGTCGGGTCCCTTTGTGGGCCCGACTCTTTTTTTTCAGACAACTTTTCTCCTCAAATCGACATGATGTAGCTTCTGAATGCATTTGAAATAAAAACATGAACTGGGTTTTCCTTAAAATTTTGCTTTTAGGCACTTCTGCAAAATGGTTCAAACTGGACAAGTTGCTTTTGGAATTGGCTTTGAAAACTGGGCAGACGACCTCATGAAGTCACAAAAACTTACAGGCCTGTAACCCTTGATCTAGAGAATACGATGCAAAAGATGGCTTGGAGAAATCAATCACGAGACAAAATTTATTCACTGTCAAAGTTTCTTACTAACACTTTCTGCAACAAACAACTGTTCTGAACCAATTAAAACTGATGAAATCACCTCATTGCAAAAATGCCAAATCAACTCCTGGCGAGCTGCCACTAGACACAATAGAACATCTTGGTGCAATGAGCATGTGTGCAAGAAGGATTTCCATGAAACATCTCCCATCAAAAGATATTGACAGGAAAAGTTGACCTCTCACAAACATTGTCAGCAATGTAGATGCAAAACTGAAGAAATTGCACTTGGTTTTGATTTGCTAAAAATAGAAAACCAACTCATGAGGCTCTGAAAACTGACATGCGAGCTCATCTTGGTATGGAGAATGCAGAAAAACATTCATTTTCTCTTGACGATCAACCAGTTGCAAAATTCAAGCTCAAACAGAAGGCAACTTTGCAGAACTGAACGTTTGCAAACAGTTGAATAGTGACAAAACCCTCCAGCTTCACTTTTTGAAACCTTGACAAAACTCATTGTGGAAAGCTGAAAATTGGCATGCAAATTCACATAGGACACATGAGTGTGTCTACAAAGGTATTTTTCTTAGAAATCAATGGGCTTCAAATTATGGCCCTCTAGAGTAGGTCATTCAAGCAAGTTCATCAGGTGCACTTTTGAAAGTGCAGAGGCAAATTTTTTGATATAGGAATCTCAAATTTGAAAAATTTGAGAGTGCCATCAGGATTAGACTAAAATTTTCTAAGCATCAGGGTATTCGAGTAAGAATATGCTAAAGTTTGCAACCATTTTGCAGTTTGGACTCTTAAGGGATCGATCTGGTTGAACATAGCTCGGAGTGATTCCCTGTGTTTGGGTGCAAAAGAGGACCATGCCTAGCATAAATATACCTATTCAGACGCATTGGAACAGTTTGTTTGGTCACACGAGTTGCAGAACAAAAGTTGCACCACTTTGCAACTTTGCACTACTTGCATTTGACACTTTTTCCATCAAGTGAAAATCTGCTGCCACGGGAAAACCACTTCAAGATAGCCAAAACTGAGAGAGGTTTTTGTAGAGGGGTCCAATGCGATCCTGTAGGATTAGATGAGAAGTTTGTAAGAATCATGGTATCCAAGTAACAAGATTTTGAAATTTGTAGCCATTTTGCACTTTGGACTCTTAAGGGATTGATCTAGTTGAACGTAGCTTGGAGTGATTCCGCATGTTTGGGTGTGAAAGAGGACTATGTATAGCGTAAAAATACCTATTCGGATGCGTTGGAATAGTCTGTTTGGTCACACAAGTTGCAGAACGAAAGTTGCACCACTTTGCAACTTTGCACTGCTTGCATTTGACACTTTTTCCATCAAGTGAAAATTCGCTGCCATAGGAAAACCACTTCGAGATAACAAAAACTGAGAGGTTTTTGTAGAGGGGCCCAACATGATCTTGTAGGATCAGAAAGAGATTTTGTAAGCACCATGGTTTCCGAGTAATACCCTATCAAAGATTGCTTCCCTTTTGAACTTTGGTCATTTTTTATGCACATTTTCCAAGACAGTCACTATTGATTTTGAAGTATGTGTTGTAACTCAATAATGGCTATCTAGATCAGTCATTCGTTTGTGAAGTCATTTGAGACATTTGTGTGAAAATTTCTAAAACTAGGGTCTGCTAACCTTCTAGACAAAGCATAGTGAAGGGTTAAAATTGAAGAGATAGAGAGTTGTTGGTTGAAACTTTGTTTGAAACTCATTCATTTGAGGTTTTGTGAAGATTGACACCCCTTGCTTACTGATGCAAGAGCATCTACCAGGATCCACAAACCATCAGGGTACTTCTAACCCAAACTTAACAGGAGAAGATCAAATTAAACAAACATCATTCTTTTGCTCAACTTTCATGAAAAATTCACTTATCCATTCACCAAAATCCCACTTTTCCCATTAGAAACTATAAGGCAACCAACAAGCCAAACAATTCATTAGTATTCTGTGTCATTATCACATTCAAAAAAAACCTTACTAGCATCATATTGACTGTATCAAATCCATAACCTAATCAACAACATTAAACCATTCAATTCTTTCATTTTTCAACCAATTACTCATCATTTCAATTTGTTTCAATGAGGGAATAAGACTACAAACCATTGAGTCTGCTTCTAACCATTCACCAGACATCCAAGACATTGTAAACAACTTAATCTTGAATGAAATAAATCAAATACACACTTACAAACCACTGGCCATTAGGCTTACCATTAACTTGTAGTCAAAAACACCATTTTGCACCAAAAATCCACCTTACTCAAAACATCAAATCTTCAAGATTAAATTTTTCACCTTTACCAAACCATAGATACATCTTTAAATACATTATCTTGGTAGTTTCAATACGCATTGAAACTCTAAAAACTTTGTTTACTCAGATTACCACTTTTTAGCAATCAAAACATCATTTTACACATTGTGTAAACCTTGCTCAAAACACTCAAAACACCAAGTTAGCTTCATAGATCTTATCCAAGCATTGAGAAATTTTTTCCAACACCTTTCAAATAGGTTTCAATCATAAATAATCATTCAAATAATTGTTTACACATATTTTCCCATTTTAGCTATTAGCATCAAATTGCAAGTAGGTTTCCAAACTTTGAATCGGGTGTAACTTCTTATTGAGATCCTTTCAAACCTGGATGGAAAGCTTTTAGAAACCCATTTTGGCCGATATTAATATATCCAAAAATTAGATATACCTTTTTTGGAAAATATGTGTAAACCAATAGCCTACCCATTGGAAAATGCTTCAAATTAGCCCAAATTTACAAAGGGACTAGCAGTGAATCAACTCCAAAACCCCATACAACTTAAAAAAGTCTTTTATCATGTTTAAAAACTTAGGATTCACCAACATTTAGGAGCTTAAAGGCCCAATTAAACACCCAACAATAGAAACCTTGTTTTTAGGCTTAAACCATGCAAAAAGAATGAGGGTTTGATAGAAAACACCATTGCAAAACTTCAAAAGATTATCCACTGCTCCAAACATGTTTAGATATGTCTACATATGCATTCTAAACCTTCTTCCATCCTTGAACACTTTTTTTTCCTCAATACACCACTTGGAGCCACACTTTTCACTTGGAAATTCATCATAAAACCCTGTAGCACCAACTCCACCTTTGTTTCTTGAATTCCAATGCACAAATAAACACACACACACACCTAAAACATCCTAATACTAACCTACTCCACTGATATAAACTATCAAATTTGGTGGAGTAGTCATTATTGGCTATGTAGTCTCTCAAAACCCTAATCTTGAGGGTTTACAAACTGAGTTGAGAAAAATCAGTTCAAACTAATGATAAAATCAATGGACACCCTCCTAAATAGATTCAAATGAAATATAATTTAATATTGTACCTCAAACAACAATATTCAAGGCCTTAAACTACTGTGCAGGCTATACAAGTTAATGAACAACTGGAAAAACTCAGAAAATCACTAAAACATGGACTTTATTGATTGTAAATCTTCAAGAATACAAAAGATCTTTGTTTTGCTCAGCCTTACATTCTTTATATAGATGTTTCCCAACTAATAAATTCCTTTTCAACTTCCTTCATCGACCTATCCCTCTAATTTCCCACAAAAAGACTCTTCAACCTTCTAATTTTTTTCCTTTTCTTGCATTTTTGACAATTTTACAACTTTTGCACTTTTAGCATAATTTGTTTTGCAAATTCAATTTCCTCACCTCCTAGTGACCTAATAAACATTCAAATAAATTTGATGGGTCTTCACATGACCTTTTACATACATTTTACATTTGAAAAATCAATTTTTTTAATTTTTTCCTTTTGTAGGCATTTTGTGAGCAAGGTGCTCCTGCACCACTTACATATTCAAATTGAAAAAAAATAATTGCAATACATCATATGTGCTCATTATGAGGTTAAATTCAATTGAGTAACTTGAGATTCCCTCACTAAGCTTCACACACTCTTTTATAATGGCTTCAAATTAGAATTGAGATTTGTCAAGATCATCAAAATAGGGATGTTGCATTGCTGTTTTGGCTAAGATTCTCTTTGATGGCTCATAAATCAACATTTTCTACAACGAGAGACCAATCAATTTTTTGTAGTTTAATTACAAATACACAAAGTAAAAGAGAAAAAGAAAGAGCATCCAAAATGGAAATGAAATGAAAATAGATGGAAGGAACTTATAGATAAGCATGTCAGTCTCTCAACTTAGTCACTCCTGGTCATACTTCTTCAGTGGGAGTTCCAAGATACCTATTGCACACAACACCTCTCATGAATAGAGTAAGTTGAAATTTGAGATGCTCTTATAATGTCTACATCATAGCTACTCGTGATAAGGTAAACTTCAAATGAATAACTTGAAATTCCCTCACCAAGCTTTGCACAAACTTTTGTATTGGCTTAAAATCATGATTGAGATTTGTCAAGATCATCAAAATAAGGATGTTGCATTGCTTTTCTGGCTGAAATTCTCTTGGATGGCTCATAAATATGCATTTGTTGCAAGGGGACACTAATCAATTTGTAGAAGGTTACTTACAAATAGGCAATGTAAAATAATATGATATCATTTCCATCAAACAAATTAATGTGCATACAAGTATAAATTAATAAGAATCGATGTGCATACTTACAAATTAATCCAACGAACCATCTGGATTTTCTCTACTCTTTATTGTGTCAAGTATTGCCTCGTGGTCAGACTCATGGACCTTCCACAAGACCTTGTTCAAAGGTCTGCCCCCATATTTGGTCAAATGAACATTGGATGTCATGATAAGGTTCGAGTAATGAAGAATCTTACGATGTGTGTCAAAGTGTTGAAACAACCAATGTTTAACACTCTTATGTGGGTACCTTCTAAGCCACGTTCATGTAACAAAAACCGAGCCTGTAGGGTATTCGATGTTTTCTCCATCTATAATTGGGGCCTCCAATTTCTTTTTGGCCTCAACACAATGACACAAGTAATAGTTCATTGCCTGTTCGTTTTCTTCATCTGTAATAACTGCATAAACTTGCCCTGCATTGATATGTGCAACAAATCTCTTGAAATTAGTCAAAATTATGAGAATAGTACAAAGTAATATAACAATATGGAATTTCAAAAACTAAGCAAGTAGATATATTACCTGGTTGAACTAGATTTGATACGTGGTCAAAGTTGACTGATGATTCTGTCTATGTTAGTTCCAATGCCATCGGAGGGTGATACGTGTGAAGTGGGCTAAGATAACTTATCAACCATTTTTCGACCCACTCCCCTGACTCACAATCATGAAAAAGGTGTTGGAATGTGAAAAATATGCATGCACACTTCGCAACATCAAAAAGCTACTTTTTTTCGAATCACGCGCAGAACTAGGAGAATATGCAGAATGTGGGCCTTGACATCACGGGTATATTGAGTTTTTTATCATTTTTAGTGCAACACAAAATGCGCTTGTGTTATAATGTGCTCATGTTATAATGCACTAGCATTATAACGCGCTCGCGTTATAATGTGAGTGCATTATTTCTTCATAAAACGGCCATATCTCTACTTCTTCAAAACACACTCGCATTATGAGAAAGTTGGTTTTTTAATAGATTTATTTTCTCTCTTTTTCTATATCCTATATACCCTAATTCTATCTCTCTTCCCTCTACCCTTATACCCTAATTATATCTCTCTCCCATCTACCCTCTAGCCTTAACCCTTATACCCTCTATCTCTCTCCCACTCTCTCTCTCTCTCTCTCTCTCTCTCCTCTCTCTCTCTCTCTCTTGTCTCTCCTGTCAGCCTATACCCTCTCCATCTCTCAGTCCCTCTCTCACTCCTCCTCCTTCTATCACTCCTCCCCTCTCCCCTCTCCACTCTACCCTTAACCCCTTATACCCTCTATCCTCTACCCTCTATCTCTCTCCCACTCCCTCCCTCTCCCTCCTACCCCTCTCTCCTCAGCTCCCTCTCTCTCACTCCTCCACTCTATCTCTCTCCCTCCCTCTTGCCTTCCCTCAACCCTTAAACCTAGTTATATCTCTCTCCCCATCCTCCTCTACCCTTGCTTATATGCCCCTATCCTCTACCTCTATCTCTCACTCCTCCCTCTCTCTCTCTCGAGGAGTCTCTCATCTCTCTCAGCCCCTATACCTCTCCCTCTCTCAACTCCCTCCTCTCTCACTCCTCCACTCCTATCTCTCTCCCCTCCACCTCTACCCTTAACCCTTATGCCTCTCTCTCTCCCATTCACTCCTCTCTCTCTCTCTCCATCCTCTCCTCCTTTACCTCCCCTCTCTAGATCCACTCTCATCCTCCACTCCTATCTCTCTCTCCCCTCTATAACCTCAACCCTTCAACCCCTGATTTAATCTCTCCTCTACCCTCTACCCTCTATCTCTCTCCCTCACTCCTCTCTCTCTCTCTCACGTCTCTCCCTCGTCTCTCAACCCCTATACTGTCTCCCTCTCTCAACCCCCTCTCTCTCACTCACTCACTCCTATCTCTCTCCCCTCTACCCTCTACCCTTAACCCTTATGCCCTCTATCCTCTACCCTTAGCGTTAAACCCTCAACCCTATAAACCCTTAAACAGTCAACCCTAAACCCTAAACCCTCAACCCTTAAACCCTAAACCCTAAACCCTTAAACCCTCTACCCTCTAACCTCAATCCTCTACAATCTAACCTCAACCCTAATCCCTCAACCCTTAACCCTTAAACCAACTTAGTAAACTCTCTACCCTAATCCCTCAACCCTCTTGACCCTTAAACCCTAATCCCACAACCCCTATACACTCTACCCTATACATTGGACCCTCGACCCTAATGCCCCAACCCTATACCCTCAATCCTCTATTCTTATCCTTAAACCCTCAACCCTTAAACCCTCTACCCACTACCCTCTACCCTATAAACCCTTAAAAACTCAACCCTAAACCCTAAAACCTCAACCCTTAAACCCTAAACTGTTAAATCCTCTACCCTCTACCCTCAACCCTAATCTCTCAACCCTTAAACCCTTAAACCCACTTAGTAAACTCTCTATCTTAATCCCTCAACCCTCTTGACCCTTAATCCCTCAAAGCTTCAACCCTAATCCCTTAAACCCTATACACTCTACCCTATACATTGGACCCTCGACCCTAATCCCCCAACCATATACCCTTAATCCTCTACCCTCAGCCTTAAACCCTCAACCCTTAAACCCTCTACCCTATAAACCCTTAAACACTCAACCCTAAAACCTAAAACCTCAACCCTTAAACCCTAAACCCTTAAACCCTCTACCCTCTACCCTCAATCCTCTACCCTCGACCCTCAACCCTAATTCCTCAGCCCTTAAACCCTTAAGCCCACTTAGTAAACTCTCTACCCTAATCCCTCAACCCTCTTGACCCTTAATCCCTCAACCCTAAAACCCTAATCCCTTAACCCCTACACACTCTACCCTATACATTGGACCCTCGACCCTAATCCTCCAACCCTATACCCTCAATCCTCTACCCTCAGCCTTAAACCCTAAACCCTTAAATCCTCTACCCACTACCCTCTACCCTATAAACCCTTAAACACTCAACCCTAAACCCTAAAACCTCAACCCTTAAAACCTAAACCCTTAAACCCTCTACCCTCTACCCTTAATCCTCTACCCTCTACCCTCAACCCTAATCCCTCTACCTTTAAACCCTTAAAACCATTTAGTAATATCTCTACCCTAATCCCTCAACCCTCTTGACCCTTAATCCCTCAAACCCTCAACCCTAATCCCTCAACCCCTATACCCTCTACCCTATACATTGGACCCTTGACCCTAAACCCCCAACCCTATACCCTCAATCCTCTTCACTCAGCCTTAAACCCTCTACCCACTACCCTCTACCCTATAAACCCTTAAACACTCAACCCTAAACCCTCAACCCTCAACCCTTAAACCCTAAACCCTTAAAACCTCTTCCCTCTACCCTCTACCCTCTACCCTCTACCCTCAACCCTAATCCATTAGCCCTTAAACCCACTTAGTAAACTATCTACCCTTATCCCTCAACCCTCTTGACCCTTAATCCCTCAACCCTTAAACCCTAATCTCTCAGCCCCTATACCCTCTACCCTATACATTGGACCCTCAACCCTAATCCCCCAACCCTATACCCTCAATCCTCTACCCTCAACCTTAAACCCTCAACCCTCAACCCTTAAACCCTCTACCCTATACATTAAACACCCAACCCTCAATTCTCAACCCTCAACCCTTAATCCCTCAATCCTCAACCCTCAAACCCTAAATCCTCAACCCAAATACCCTCTACCCTATACATTGGAATCTTAACCCCAATCCTTCAACCATATGTACCCTCAACCCTATACCCTCAACCCAATACCCTAGATGGTGCAGGAGCACCTAGGCTAACCTCCATAGACTAGGAAATATTGGCTTGTATCTGACATTAGCCAAGTCAGAGTAGTGTGTATTTGTTTTGGACCTTTGAAGGTCTTGCTTGTGTGTGGACTAGGTGAGTTAGTCATTAGGACTAAGGTCACCATTGTTTAGTCATTGTTATTAACTTTTGCTTTACTTAGCCTTAGTAGTCTAGAGTGGGAATTGAGTCTTAAATGTATTCTAAACACATGAACGTTGTTAGAAAGGTTCCATGAGGCAATTAAGGGATTTGGATGCTCGAAATACAGGAGTTAGAGGTCCTAGGAGTTAGGAAGAGGACATAATGATTAGTTGCAAGAAGTTGTTAAAAAGTTGCATGACAACATTTGTAATGTTGCATGCAACTTGGTTATCTTGGATCCCCTAAAGAGTAGGAGTGTGGGATCGACCAACATCCCTAAAATCATGGTAAATGGCATCTAAGAGAGGAGGTGGCTCGAATGCAAGTAGTTGGTCTTTTGTAAACAAGTTTTTGTTTTGTGGGAATAGAGAGAAGTTTGCAATTTCTGAGTTTTCTGTATGTTTTGAAGAGACAGTGATATCAAGTGGATTGTATGTATTGATTGGACATTGGATTTGTGTTTACAGGATAGTTTTAAGTGTTTTTCCTTTTGTAAGAAAGTTAATTAGAGTTGATTTGGTGTTTAGAATTCATAAAGTAAGGTCTTAAGGTTATTCTGGTCTTGTCTTGACCAGTTTGCGTTTTAATGGCTCCCCCATGAAATCTAGCCATGGGAATTTCCTGAGAATAGATGGATTTTCTAGGGGAGCCATGTGTTTGTACATATTTAATGGTAGGAGTCCTGAAGAGTCGAGCAGTAGAGTGCATTAACAAACCCTAGGTGAGCTTAGAGTGCCCAGTTAGAGGTTTGGCAGTCAAGAATTGAAGAGATCAGGTAGGGGATTAAGGTACAATACGGAAAAAGTATAGTTCCAGGTAGGGTTTAGTCACATCTTAACATGCTAGAAGGATTGTGGCCTAGTCAATCCATTTTTGTGAGATATGAACAAGAAATAAGTGAAACCCTAGCAATTAGGCGTATTAGCCCTATTTACCCTAGGTTATAGGAAACCAGTGTACGAAGGAGTCAGGGGTCTGAAACCCTGTGAAAATTTTAAAGGCTCAAAAAGGGTATCTGAAAGTGAAGTTTGTTTTCTAGGTTGTTTGAAAAGTTTGAACAAGAAAATAAAAAAGGACACTATCAAGGGCTACAAGGAATTAGGCCTTCTCAAGGAAAATTCTTGAAATCGGTAAGAGTAAAGATTGAAGACCATCCAATATGGATCAAACTAGATGTGAAAGGCATGTTTCCAATATCTCTAACACCCTTGCAAGTAGTTCAAGGTTTTGTGTGATGTTGGCACTTAGAGTCTTCTAAGTGTAGGAGAAAGTTGCTAATTCAAATTAGTGTTAGTCCTCCAAGGTGAAGCACAAAGTTGAGAAACTATTGGAGAGGAGTTGAAATAGAGCTTAGTTAATGACCTAAGCCTAACCAGAACCTAGAAGCTATCAGGTTCCTAGATGAAGACAGGGAAAAGTCTTCCTAGCTAGCTGTGCAAGCAAACCAAGGAACACTTACACCATATTGGTATCAGAGCCTTGTTTGATCAGGCTTGTGATTGATGTTGCAACCCACTGAATCAGTAGGAGAGAATACACCAGAGGAAGAAAGAACCATGGTGACTAATGCTGAGTTAGCCAAGAAGGTAGAAGAGCAAGAAGAGGATAACCGGCTGCTAAGAGAAAGGTTGTCCCGAATGGAGAAGCTCTTGGATGAAGTCCAAGAAAAGGCAGACAAAGTAAAGGATAAGATAGATCTAAAGGAAGAGCAGGAAGCAAAGGAAAAGGAAGTGTACTTGGAGGAGGAAGCTCCAAAACCTAACCCTATCCTTGCTGAAGAACCCTTCTTGAAGGCACTGCAGGCCTTAAGTGGCAAAGCTTTGGAAGGAGTGCCACTATTTAGTGGACAAATGGATCCTGATTCAGTCATGGAATGGATTGAAAGTATAGAGAATCACTTTGAATGTGATGGTATAACAGAAGCCCAAAAAGTTAAGGTGGCCAAGTCAAGGTTGAGAGGTTCAGCTCTCACATGGTGGAAGTTTGTGCAAGGTGAAAGAGAGAAAGAAGGAAAGGGTCCTATAGTGACATGGAGAGGCATGGTAACCAAGATCAAGCAGACCTACTTACTTGATGACTATGAAGTCCAGTTGCATAGGAGGAGACATAACCTTAGACAAAAAGATATGGATGTCCAAACATACACCGAGGAGTTCCAAAAGTTGTGCCTCAGATCAAAGGTGGTTGAAGATGAAAGCATCAAGCTAGCAAGGTATTTGAATGGACTCAAGTGGTCTATTCAAGAAGACATGAGCCTAGTGAACTTCAAAACCATCTGTCAATGTTATCAAATGGCCTTAAAGATAGAGGAGAAAGGCAAAAAGAAGAAAGAGCAAACCTCCAAGAGTAGAGGTAAAGGAAAAGACAGTAGAGGACAGAGAGGTGGCTATGGTGGAAGAAGTTCAGAATCAAGGACTCAAGGAGAAGTCAAGTACTCTAAGCAACAAGAAGGGAGCTCTAGTAGAGGTGGTAGAGGAAGAGGCTCTAGTTCTAGAGGAAGAAGTGGTGGACAAGGAAGAGGGCTACTTTACCAATATGAAGTGTTACCATTGCAATCAAATGGGACACCTGGCCTATAGATGTCCAGAGAAAGGTAGTACTTCTCATGGAGGTGACAAGAGAACTAATCTAGTTCATGATGAGACAAATGCAGCAGAGAAACATTTTGAGGTACCATTGAATTCTGAGGAAGGTGAGAACCTCATGATGAGGAGAACTTTGATCAAGGAGTCAGTTAAAGAAGAACCAAGCCAAAGGAGGTCCCTGTTTAGGATAAAGTGTAAGATGATGGGAAAGGTATGTAGAGTCATCATTGACTCAGGGTCTACTAACAATATTGTGTCAGAGGAGACAGTCAGCAAGCTGAAGTTGACAAGGATACCCCACACCAATCCTTACAAGGTCACATGGCTCAATAAAGGCCAACATGTCTTGGTAAATGAACAAACATGGGTGGAGTTCTCAATTGGAAGGTACAAAGACAAAGTCTTGTGTGATGTGTTACTTATGGATGCATGTCACTTGCTCCTAGGTAGACCATGGCAATTTGATCACCAAGCTATGCATGATGGAGCGAAGAACTCCTATACTTTCAAGAAGGATAAGGTAACATTTAGAATTCAGCCATTGTTAGAAGATATAGAGGTGCAGTCAGCAGGTCCTAAATTGCTCATGGCTGGTGAAAAAGAGCTCTTAGAAGCCTTGGAAGAAGGAGAAGGAGTTGGTTATGCAGTAATGCTAAGGCCAAGAGAGGTAAGTAATGAGAAAGCAGCTGAGAAGCTAGAGTTACCTAAGGAAATACAGGAAATGTTGCAGACCTATGAAGGCATTGTGAGTAGTGGACAACCAACAACATTACCCCCTAAAAGAGCCATAAGTCATAGGATAGACTTGATACCAGGGGCTACCCTACCAAATAAGGCAGCTTACAAGATGACCCCTCAACAAAATGAGGAAATAGCTAGGAAAATACAAGAACTCCTAAATCAAGGTCTCATTAGGAAGAGCATCAGTCCATGTGCAATACCCACTATCTTAGCAGCTAAAAAGGGAGGAGAATGGAGGCTTTGTACTGATTCAAGGGCCATAAATAAGATAACCATTAGGTATAGGTTCCCTATCCCTAGGATTGAAGACCTCATGGATTGTTTAGGTGAAGCTAGGCATTATACCAAGATAGACTTAAAGAGTGGTTATCACCAAATTAGAATACATGAGGGAGATGAATGGAAAACAACTTTCAAAACTAATGAGGGTTTATATGAGTGGCTGGTTATGCCATTTGGGTTGTCTAATGCCCCCTCCACATTCATGAGACTCATGAATGAAATCCTCAAAGACTACATTGGAAAATTTGTAGTAGTGTATCTTGATGATATACTGATTTATAGCAAAACAAGAGAAGAGCACCTCCAACAGATAAAGTTGATTTTCAAGAAGCTGCAGGAGGAGAAATTGATGATCAATTTAGAAAAATGTGAATTCATCAAGATAGAGCTGGTGTACCTTGGATTTTTACTATCACACGGTAACTTGAAGATGGATAGCAGCAAGGTGGAAGCCATCCTAAATTGTCCTACTCCAAAGACAGCAACAGAGGTAAGAAGTTTTCATGGCCTTGCTCAATACTATAGGAAGTTCATAAGACAATTTAGTGCTATTTGTGCTCCTATGTTGGATACCATTAAAGGAGGGATGAAGACTAAGTTTGTATGGAATGAGCAAGCTAACAAAAGTTTTGAGTTGTTGAAAGAAAAGATAGCTACCCAACCTGTTTTGGTGTTACCAAGCTTTGAGAAGCTATTCACTATTGAGTGTGATGCAAGCAATGTGGCTATTGGAGCTGTTCTCAGTCAAGAGGGCAGACCGGTGGCCTTTCATTCAGAGAAGTTAAGTGAAGCCAAGAAGAAGTATTCTTCTTATGACCTTGACATGTATGCATTGGTCCAGGCTCTAAGGAAATGGAGGCACTACTTGCTTCCCAAGGAATTCATAGTGTATTCAGACAACCAAGCACTTAGTTTCTTGAATTCACAAGAGAAATTGAGTCACAGACACATGAAATGGGTTGAATACCTGCAAGATTACACTTTTAATATCAAGCACAAGAAAGGAGTACTCAACAAGGTGGCAGATGCCTTGAGTAGAAGAGTCCTCACCATACAAGAAATTCAGTTGAAGAGCATGGGAATAGATCATTTCAAGGATCTATATACAGATGATGAAGATTTTGCAGACATTTATAAGGTATGTGCTGAATACAAGAATCATTTTCATAGTAAATATGTTGAATATACTTTGCAAAGTGATCTTTTGTTTAAAGGGAATCAGTTATGTGTCCCCAGAGGCTCTATTAGAGAGAATTTGATACAAGAAAAGCATAATGGTGCATTGAGTGGTCACTTTGGGATCACAAAGACTCAAGAACTTGTTCAAAGGTTCTATTATTGGCCAAGAATGAATCTAGATGTTAGAAGGTATGTGGAGAGTTGTATAGTGTGTCAAAAGGCCAAGGGTACTTCTTCAAATGCAGGCCTATACCAACCACTACCTATTCCTAACAGGCCATGGGAATGCTTGAGTATGGATTTTGTAGTTGGACTACCCAAGACAAGACAAGGCATGGATAGTGTTTATGTAGTTGTGGACATATTCAACAAGATGGCTCACTTTGTGCCATGTAAAACAACCAATGATGCCAGTCAAATAGCCTCTCTTTTCTTCAAAGAGATAGTAAGGATACTTGGATTACCAATGAGCATTGTGTCAGATAGAGACACTAAGTTTATGAGTCATTTTTGGAAGACTCTTTGGCAGAGATTGGGAACTAATCTATCTTTTGGATCTGCATACCATCCCCAAACTGATGG
Organism: Sequoia sempervirens; assembly: GCA_007258455.2. Lineage (NCBI taxonomy): Eukaryota > Viridiplantae > Streptophyta > Pinopsida > Cupressales > Cupressaceae > Sequoia > Sequoia sempervirens. Next base: position 399,483,618 of record VDFB02047230.1, read on the forward strand.
TCAGACTGAAGTTGTTAATAGAAGTCTTGGAAATCTATTAAGGTGCTTGACCAAGGAGTATGGTCAACAATGGGATCAGTTGATTGGACAAGCTGAATATGCTTATAATGACACTATGAACAGGTCAACAAGGAAGAGTCCGTTTGAAATTGTCTATGGACTACATCCTAGAGGAGTCTATGAGATAAGAGACTTAAATGATGGAGTCAAGGGAAGTGGATATGCTGATGATTTTGCTTATGCAATGCAGGAGATTCATGATACAGTCAGGAAGACATTGGTAGAAAACAACATGAAGCATAAGACCAAGGTGGATGAGCATAGAAGAGAAGTTCAGTTTAATGTGGGAGACTTGGTGATGGTGCATCTAAACAAGTCCGGGTTACAAAAAGGAGTTCCTCACAAGTTGTAAATGAAGAGGATAGGTCCCTGTCCTATCTTAGCAAAGTATGGAAACAATATTTTTAGAGTGGAGCTACCGGAAGATAGTGGATTGTCCCCTGTTTTCAATATTGCAGACCTAGTTCATTATAAAGGACCACCACCAGACATGGATCAGAACCTCAATGAGGTCATCCAAGATGTGGAAGAGCTTAAACTACCTTCTGCTATAGTCAAACAAGCTGACAGTATACTGGATACCAGGGTCTACAAGAAGACTAGAACCACGAAATACAAGGAACATCTGATTAAAAGGCATGGTCAATCTGATGTTGATGTAGTGTGGATCAAAGAATCAGAGTTCAAGAAGTTGGACATTGATCTCAACTTACTCAATCCAAGGATGGATTGAACTCTTTTGTTTTGGGGAGGATGGCTCAGGAGCACCTAGGCTAACCTCCATAGACTAGGAAATTTTGGCTTGTATCTGACATTAGCCAAGTTAGAGTAGTGTGTATTTGTTTTGGACCTTTGAAGGTCTTGCTTGTGTGTGGACTAGGTGAGTTAGTCATTAGGACTAAGGTCACCATTGTTTAGTCATTGTTATTAACTTTTGCTTTACTTAGCCTTAGTAGTCTAGAGTGGGAATTGAGTCTTAAATGTGTTCTAAACACATGAACGTTGTTAGAAAGGTGCCATGAGGCAATTAAGGGATTTGGATGCTCAAAATATAGGAGTTAGAGGTCCTAGGAATTAGGAAGAGGACATAATGATTAGTTGCAAGAAGTTGTTACAAAGTTGCATGACAACATTTGTCATGTTGCATGCAACTTGGTTATCTTGGATCCCCTAAAGAGTAGGAGTGTGGGATCGACCAACATCCCTAAAATCATGGTAAATGGCATCTAAGAGAGGAGGTGGCTCGAATGCAAGTAGTTGGTCTTTTGTAAACAAGTTTTTGTTTTGTGGGAATAGAGAGAAGTCTGCAATTTCTGAGTTTTTCGTATGTTTTGAAGAGACAGTGATATCAAGTGGATTGTATGTATTGATTAGACATTGGATTTGTGTTTACAAGATAGTTTTAAGTGTTTTTCCTTTTGTAAGCAAGTTAATTAGAGTTGATTTGGTGTTTAGAATTCATAAAGTAAGGTCTTAAGGTTATTATGGTCCTGTCTTGACCAGTTTTCCTTTTAATGGCTCCCCCCATGAAATCTAGCCATGAGAATTTCCTGAGAATAGATGGATTTTCTAGGGGATCCATGTGTTTGTACATATTTAATGGTAGGAGTCCTGAAGAGTCGAGCAGTAGATTGCATTAACAAACCCTAGGTGAGCTTAGAGTGCCCGGTTAGAGGTTTGGCAGTCAAGAATTGAAGAGATCAGGCAGGGGATTAAGGTACAGTATGAAAAAATTACAGTTCCAGGTAGGGTTTAGTCACATCTTAACATGTTAGAAGGATTGTGGCCTAGTCAATCCATTTGTGTGAGATATGAACAAGAAATCAGTGAAACCCTAGCAATTAGGCCTATTAGCCCTATTTACCCTAGGTTATAGGAAACCAGTGTACTGAGGAGTCAGGGGTTTGAAACCCTATGAAACTTTTAAAGGCTCAAAAAGGGTATCTGAAAGTGAAGTTTTTTTTCTAGGTTGTTTGAAAAGTTTGAACAAGAAAAGCAAAAAGGACACTGTCAAGGGCTACAAGGAATTAGGCCTTCTCAAGGCAAATTCTTGAAATCGGTAAGAGTAAAGATTGAAGACCATCCAATATAGATCTAATTAGATGTGAAAGGAATGTTTCCAGTATCTCTGACACCCTTGCAAGCAGTTCAAGGTGTTGTGTGATGTTGGCACTTAGAGTCTTCTAAGTGTAGGAGAAAGTTGCTAATTCAAATTGGTGTTAGTCCTCCAAGGTGAAGCACAAAGTTGAGAAACTCTTGGAGAGGAGTTGAAACAGAGCTTAGTTAATGACCTAAGCCTAACCAGAACCTAGAAGCTATCAGGTTCCTAGATGAAGATAGGGAAAAGTCTTCCTAGCTAGTTGTGCAAGCAAACCAAGGAACACTTACACCACTAAACCCTCAACCCCATAGGTCGTCAACCCTATACCCTCTATTCTCAACCCTCTACCCTATACATTGAATCCTCAACCCTCATATATCTATGTCCCTCCCTCCTCTACTCTTCTTCTCTCTATCCATCCATCCCTCCCTCTCTACCCTAATCCATCAACCCTAAAACCTAAACCCTTAAACCCTTAAACACTCAGCCCTAACCCTCGACCCTCAACTCTTAAACCCTAAACCCTTAAACCCTCTACCCTCTACCCTCTATACTCTACCCTCAACCCAATACCATCTACCCTAAACCCTAATCACTCAACACTAATCCATCAACCCTTACACCCTTAAATCCAAGAAAACTCCCTACCCTAATCCCTAAACCCTCTACCCTTAAACCCTCAACCCTCTACCCTCTACCCTTAAACCCTAATCCCTCAACCCCTATACCCTCCACCCTATACATTGGACCC
>VDFB02047230.1:399488486-399509821 GCA_007258455.2 Sequoia sempervirens
CTTCTCCCCCTCCCTCTCCCTCTCCCACCCTATCTAGACAACTCTAGATCTCTCTCTCTCTCTCTTAAAATTCTCCCTCCCTCTAAAGACATACATAAATACATACATACAAGCATAATATATATGTAGATGCACATATATACAATCTTACATACAAGTAAGCATACATACAATATACATGCATTGATACATACAGGCATACATACATGACATACAAGCATACATGTGCATAAAAACATACAAATATATAAACATACATTCAATGTGCATTTAGCATAAAGAAAGACATAATGCGAGAGTGTTATACTGCACTTGCATGATGTCTTGGTAGAGATTCTCCCCACAAATGAAAAAAACCATGTCAAAATTGACATATAACGTGAGCGTGTTATAACGTGAGCATGTTATATCTTGCTTTGGGAATCCCCAAGCCTTGGGTTTGGTATTTGCCTTGGAATACCAACCCAAAGGCTTGGAGGGCATTCCCAACGACCAGAGACATGTTTTTGCAATTTCTACAATATTTCACATAATCAGGTTTGTGCTCACCGTCAGGATTGTACGTGGTTCAATATCAAACAAATTAAACATCTCGGTAATGTTATGTTCTCTCTTAGCTATCCAACAATGTAATTTTTTTCACTTTCTGATAATGTTAAGTCATTCACCCATAATTTCTTTTGTTTGTATGTCTCTTTTTTGGCAAAAAGAAGTGTTTGGTGTTTTTTGCGTTGTAAATTAACTGTTCATCAAAATTTCAAATAAATTACATTTTTAGAAACTAGACTCCATTCTACAATTTTTATTTTTTTTAAATTCAATTATTTTCCAAAATTTGTAGGGGTACCATGGCCAATATTCTATTTTTCAAGAAGTGTCCACTTCAAAAATATTTAAAAAATAAAATATTCATTAAAAAATTATTAGAAAAATCGTGCATCAACTACATACTGTTAGCTAACTTCTAACCATAGCGATTTTAAAAATACTAAAAAAAGGTTCACCATACGAGGGTCATACAAGAGTTGCTATGTTATGTTTTTCTAACAAAAACAACACCAATTTTTGTGCGTCCCTCATTTGAACCCCTTAATCTCAACCATTTTAAAAATAAATTATTAGTTTAGAAAGTAGACTCGGAGCACTTGAATCCTTCTTTTTGTTCCATCTCAAAATTTTGAGTGTAAGTATCCTCAATTTAACATCCAAGGTTAGTATTTCCTTATTTTAGAAAAAAAGTGGCCACTTAAGCCCCCTTTTTGGGAACCATCTTGGTGCACTTACCCTATAAAAGATGCTTAGAATAAAAAATCTATATTATTTTAATCTATCGCATACCTCTCCAAAAGGATTAGAGCTAGCTATTATTGCAGCAGGTCCATGATCAATCATGCCAGGAATATTGCAAAAGTTGTCAAATGAGAAATCTATATTGTCACAATAGAAAAGATGTTAGAGTAACAAATCTATATTAATCTAAACAACCTAAATGATGATGAATTGGTAAAGAAAACTATAAGAGATGCTTAGAATAACCAATCTATATTATTCTAAATGACCTAATTTATGATGAGATGGTAATGCATACTATAAAAGACGCTTACAATAACCAATCTATATTATTGTAATTTGTCGCATACCTCTTCGAAAGGGTCAGAGTTGGCTATTGTTGCAACAGGTCCATGATCAATCATGCCAAAAATATCACAAAAGTTGTCAAATGAGAAATCTATATTGTCACAATAGAAAAGATGCTTAGACTAACAAATATATATTATTGTAAACAACCTGAATGATGATGAATTGGTAATGCAAACTATAAAAGATGCCTAGAATAACCAATCTATATTATTCTAAATGACCTAATTGATGATGAGATGGTAATGCAAACTATAAAATATGCTTACAATAACCAATCTATATTATTGTAATATGTCGCATACCTCTTCAAAAGGATCAGAGCTGGCTATTGTTGCAATAGGTCCATGATCAATTGTGCCACGAATATCACAAAAGTATAAAAGATATTACTATTAAAGACATCTTCCTTGTAAGAGTATAAAAAATATCAGTATTAAATAAAGAACACTAATGAACTTAAGCATAATGAACCTAAGCATTGTACCTTCCATTCTTGAATATGCTATTCAAGTGTGCCTAAAGGGTCATCTCTTTGCTTAAGAGTATCCAATATTACTTCATGATCAACATTACTAAGTGTCCATAGTTTTTTTGTCTTTGGTTTGGCATGATGCTTCAACAACTTAACATTTGTTGCTATAACAAGGTGCAAATACATGAGAATAGTTTTGTGTTTCTCATAGTCTTCAAATACAGTTATGCCATTCTTTCTAATCATGTATGTTCGCAACCAAGTTCCTGTAACCACAACTAAACTTGTAGGATACACAAACCCATCATAATCTTCCATCGGTTGTGTTAGCTTATGCTTTACCCACACACATTGAGCCAACCAATTGTCTAATCTCTCTTCATTCCCCTACGGTGCAACAACTGCAAAAACATGTCCTGGCTGTCGTAGATCTAAAAGACGGTCGTAATCAACTGAAATTTCCATTGTGTCATTTGTCATGGATATTGTTTGAGATAAAGGAGTTAGATACTATGGAACCCATGTATCCACCCACTCACTTGACTTGCATTGATCCCACTTGCACTGAATACAACTTTTACAAAAATTGCAAAAATATGTCCTGGCTATAGCTCTTTGATTGTATGACAATCCAATCTTCTTCCCATTGTACCCTCCCCAATCAACCAAAAGAATCTATGCAATAATGCTGAACTACACCAATCAACAATAGAACATGCATCATTAAATTTTTCTCCTGAGATCTTCAATTGCTCCTTAACTAGAGCTCTCTTTACACATGCACTTGCTCCATCATGCTCCCCTTTCCCATGCCCAGCTTAACAAAAAATCCAACTATGAGGTACACCCCTCTCTACATGCATTCTACTCAACTAATAAAACATATGACCAAATGAGATGTCGACCTAGTGCTATATCATGCTCCTGCAAGAACTCAAAAAAATTATTGAAACAATGTTGGACATACTTGGATGAGTGAGATCTATCATCACTCATATAAAAATGATACTCTCTGATTATCTTTCGATCCTCCTCTGTACTATCAGATGCATGTCTAAATGTTATGTGGACAAAAATAACAATCCAAATGGAATTGTAATACTGAGATTATACCTCATTTTGTGGTTGCAATGTGTAATTTTCTGCAAAATAAACCACTGATATAATAGTTCCAATATTCCTTACACATCTTGAATTGTTGATCCAACCACTGAGACCTATGGCTATGCCTTGCAGACTTATAGAAAAGATTGTCCTTAAAATTTGAAATAAAATTAGCAACACTGCATTCTTTTGTAACCCTCACATCTAGAACCTTCACCTCCACTCTGCAAAGTATATTTGACTATCTCATATCTCTTTTTCTCAACAAGCTTCTTTCCAAATTCATGTTCGGAACCCTCATGAAAATATTGAGAGACTTTGACAAGCCACCACATTATGAGCACTTCATATTTAAACAATCATTTCTATAGAAAAGGAAACCATCATCTCTAGAACATTAAAATAGATCTAGCAAGTCCGTTGATGATTTCAGAAGATGCATTGCACCACATGTTGGAAACATAAGGGCAAAAAACTAAGAGGGGGGGTGAATCAATTGTCACAAAAATTAAAAACTTATTAACCTTATTTTCAAATATGATCAACAACCATGAAAGTATGAATTAACAACACATCAAAAACACACATAACACCAAGATTTTTTACGTGGAAAGTCTGAAAACCTACAGAATTAGGGCAAGAGCATTTATTGCAAAAGTACAAAGTTAAGTTCGATGACAATAAAAGAACTGTTTTCACTCTCATTTGTCACATTGCATTCAAGTGAAATAAGTTTGAAGCGCTCGAAGGTAACCCTTGCTAAAGTGGAAAGGAGATTCTAGCTCGAAAAGGAATCTGTGAATCGACCTCCATTTCATCTCCAAAAGGTATTTATAGCAAAAACCTATAAATTTGTGTTCTCTCAATCATATCTACCCCACTGTTGGTTGAAGTCAAAGATAGGTTGCGTCCAAAGTTTAAGTGGCATCCATACAAATTGGTAGAAATTGAACCTCTAGGTGCATTTTCCTTCGCACCGTATGGTGTTTTGCACATCGAAGATATTAGGGCATATGTGCATGCAAACATTGAAGATTTGGGTAGTGCTTAGCTGTTGGAATTATACTCTGAACACATAGTGCAAGATGATTTCTCTATGAAATCTGAATTTCAAACCCTAGTGGACAAGAACTTTGCAAAATACACAAATTTTCCAATATTTGAGGATGATGAGTGGGTTCGATACATTTTGAGCAGAGTGCATGATGAATTTATGTGGCTAGATATACCATTCAAAATCTCTAAGGAAGATATTTGTTCAGTAACGGGTTTAAGTTCTTCTGGTAGACTCCCTGTACTAAAGTCCACAAAGAATGATGATGTCACTAAAGCTATTGGCTCTCATTGGGATAGAAGGGTAATGACCATAAAGGATATTTCCAAAATTGATGTTAAATTTGTGTCCATGATCATAGGGTATAAGATCTATCATTCGAGCCGAGAAAATTCAGTATCTGGAACTGCTATCTATACAGCCTATGAGATGATTAAGTAGAATGTAGACTACGATTTATGCGAAGTACTCAAAGGTTGACTTATTGAAAATTTGAAGAAGATCAAGAAGGATAAAAAGAATGTGTTCAAGTTCATAAATTTGTTAATTTGTCTATATTTTTACTTCTCAGGCGAAGTACCAGGATTTGGTAAAGTTCAGTGGAGAAATGATACTCTGGTCACAGTACAGATCTAGGATTACTATGAAATCTTGGAAGCCAAGGGACCTGTAACACAATTCTATGGGGTCACTTCAAAAAATTCCAAAAACAAATGCATGCCAGAGAAAGGATACCTGAAGTTGTAGTAGAACAATACAAGGACTCCATATGCTTCATGATTGATATTGATCAGTGTTACATGGAAGTTGTTGATCCTAGGTCAGTTTGGATCATGCCAATGGGATATGAGGTAGATGGAAATATTTTGAAAATGTATGTGGAACATCTATTAAACTCACCTCTTGATCCTAATGAAGAGATCTCTGGTACATACGCTGAGAAAAGTCTGCAAGTTCACTCAGATTTAAGGAAACCAATGTCTATCAGGAAAGTAAGGAAGGAAAATGAAATCCTTGCAGAGAATATGGGTATTCCAGTTGAAAAACTAAAAGAAATAAGAAGACAAAGGGATGAATCTGAAGCTGAAAAAACAAAGGGGAAGGAAAAATAAAAAACAGTTGGTCAAGGAACATCTTCAGCTAGAGCAACCAGGAGTTCCCCTACTACCCAACCAAGTAAAACAAAAGCCTCATGAAGAAAGAAGAAGAGCAAGAGTTCAAGAACTTACAAAGCTGCATCCGCAGAAGAAGAAGAAGAGACAGATTCAGAGGAAATAGTAAGAGAATTGAAGGCTACTAGGACTCATGTGGTCAAGCTAAACAAAATGAAGCCTTCTAGGAAAATTAAAGAAGCTCAGAAGAAACCAAAAATTGTCAAGCCCAGCTTGTCTGTGGAAGAAATTGAAAATGCAGTAGTAGTTGATGGTAATCTCAAACCTCTCTGTGATCTATTTGAAACTTTTGATCATTCTGGTGAAAGGATTCTTGAAGAAGCTGCAATTAGGCATTTAAATGCTTTCAATAAAACTCTTGTTGATATTATGTATGGCTTGCCTACAAGCCTATATAAAGCTTTGGAGTCAAGAAGGGAAACTGCCAAGACTGAGGAAGAGAATTTGAGAAAAAGGGTTCTTGTTGATCTGTGTCCTAAGATGGGGATTGAAGAAATGGACTCACTTCTTCTAAAAGTTAAACAACAATTCAGAAGCAAATCAAGGATAAACAAACTCATGATCGGTGACACCAAAGTTGTGATGAATGAGCCAAGGAAATTTTGGAAGAATTTTTGTCAAAAGAAAAGGAAAATGTTGAAGAAGTCAATACTGAACAGATTGAAGGTCATGTGGAAGTAAATAAATCAGAAGAAGGAAATGTAGATGAAGTAGTGAAAGAAGGGAGTGAAGTTGAGGATGTAGAGGTGTTAGGAGAAGAAAATGAGAATGTGGAAGACATAAATGTATTTGGTTCTCCGGTATTTGAGGACACTCTAACGCCTCCCAATATTGAAAATATTGAGGCTCCTACAGTGTTTAAGGACCAAACTGAGGAAATTGTTGTGTCTACTGAAGAAAAGAAATCACCAAAAGCTATTCCAAAAGTACAGTGTGAAGTTAATAAGGGAAAGCAGCCGGTAATCAGCCCAAATGGAGCAGAAGAATCCTTATTGGAACAACATGATGAATCTACCTCTGAATTCGATGAAAATTCAACAATTTATCTATGTTATCTCTAATTCAGATGCTGAAAGTTGCCAAACTAGCTCAAGACAAAGCAAATGAGAAAATATTGAAATCCCACATTGAATATAGTGAGCTATTAAAACTTGCCTATGGAGTTCTATAGAAACTACTGCCTATGCATGCTTTGGACCCATCAGGCTCCACCTCCGGTGAGTTAAAAACATTAATAAACTCTGTTGATTCTCATTTCAAATCCTTTGAGGACTCAACCCTGGTTAAAGTGTGAAAAGAATTTAAGGAGGAAAGACTTGGCAACCTAATCCATTTAATCTCTAAAGATAGGAAGTCATTAGGAATTTGGATTCAACATACTCAAAGTGGTCTAACTAAAGGAGGAAATGTGTACAAATCTTGCTTAATCCTGTCCAAATTTATAGCTGCAAATGAAAAGAAGATAAAAGACATTGAGCAGCAGTTGGCTATCATTTCCAACAACCTTGATCCCTTGATCGACAGTGTGTGTCTTCAGGATTTTCAGGAAATATCCTTGCTTGATCAAATGAAGAATTTAAAGTTTGAAAATGAAAGAATCATTGGCCGAGTAAGTGACTTAAGGGGACTGATTAGTACAAAAATTGAGATGATGGTGAATGCTTTAAAGGAAGCAAAAAGTGTTGTAACTGCCCCTGATCCGGTAAGCCTGGAAGCAATAGAAACACTATCTTATCTTCTCTATGGTCACATCACCATTTTGGAAATTCTGAAGAGTATTTGGGACTCCACCCTTAGTGAGTTGAAAAAGGTCTTTGGAGACATCTTCAAATTGTTGTAAGTCTCCAGATAATACCTATATAATTTTGTATCCTCAAATTTTTTCATTGATGTCAAAGGGGGAGAGAGAGTCTAGTGAAAAATGTCTTAATATTATTAGGGGGAGTAATATTTTGCAAGTGGTACAATATTCAATATGTTATTGTATTCCGTAGTATGTTAATTTTGACACTTAGTCATTTTTCACTAAGTGTTGCCATCAATGCCAAAGGGGGAGATTGTTGGCATATGATGTAAGTGGACGTGATTTTTGGTTTCTATTGTTGTCATTGATGGCAACTGAAGCTACCTTTTTGGTCCATAGTTATGCATTCAGTTGTACCGGCAAAGGAAATGAAAATTATGTGTTATCGACAGTGTTATCGATAGAATTGGGCATCCGGTTTGATAGCTTCACCAGATCGCCATTTTTGGTTGTGGATCAATGAATTTGTTTTTCAAGCATGTGGAACATATTATTATTGAATCTCGTGAAGTTGTTTTTGTGGCTATATGGTTGAGTAGGTCGGGTTGGACATCTTCTGTCTATTTGCTTGATAAAGCTGACTCAATGGTAATAATGTGTAGTGGATGTATAAATTTGAATTATTTTAATTATCTTTGAGCTTGGATGTTTAATTATTGGTCCTAGCTATTGTATAGCCAACTTGTTTAGATCCACATTGAAATTATCCATCGATTAGGCTAACTAGTTGTGAATTTTATTAAGTCTTGTTGAAGCCGACCTGTGGCAGTTGATTCCTTGTGAGCGGATATATTTAGATGATTCGTCATATCATTTGGATGGATGAAGAAGTTGTGTGTGTGTATCTTGTGAATGTATAAGTTGTATTTGAGAGATATCATGTGCAATTTCACTTGCACATAAATATTTTGTGTGCGAACTTGAGCAGAACAAAGCAAAAGTTCTTCATCAATCATCATGACAAAAGTTCGACATCAAAGCTAAATCGCAACTGTAATCAAGCATTGGAAAATACTATTATCTCAGTTCATTTTCTTTTGGATCTACTCCAAACTTTTGTAAGGGCAGTGAGCCCCATTTTGAGTAGTGAGCTCTAGGCAGTGAGCCTAAATGCAAGTGCATTCCGACTTTGTAATACTTCTTTCGAGTATAGTCAGAACTTATTGTGGATTGGCCATCCATCATGGTTTTTCCCCTTACAGGGTTTCCACGTAAAATTCCTTGTGTTATGGTTGTGTGGTTTCTTGTTTTTTGTTTCTGCATGTTGATTTTAATTAAATGTGTTTAGTGGATTGAAGATTAGAATAAAAGAATTAATTTTTGTAGAACACTGATTCACCCCCCGCTCTTAGTGTTGCTTGTTTCCAACGGATATTGGATGTCAATAAGATGTCTTAATCAATGGCCAAGATTGAAAGTTGTAGTATGGACTAGGGTTAGGGAAAAATTAGGGAAAATGATAAAATGAAGTGTTAAGATTGAATTATGAGACAATTCAATCAGGGGCTAGGATTAAATGAGATGTCAAGAGATAAGATTTGATGTGGAACATAAGATTGGCATGGACAAATAGGTGATAGGAGAAATTAAATAATAAAAATTATTTAATTTAGGTGGCCAATGAATAATTAAATAATTAAAATAATTATTTAATTATAGAGAAATGTGACAAAATGAACCATTTTGAATTAAATAATGATTTAATTCAAAATTCAAGAGAGTGGACCAAATTAAATAAATAAAATTTATTTAATTTATGAGAGAAGAGGCTAATGAATAATTAAATAATTAAAAATAATTATTTAATTATAGTGGAAAGTGGATAAAAATCAAATAAATAAGAATTTATTTAATTAATCAAGGAAGAATAAAGATAGAAATGAATTAATTAAAAAAATAAAATTATTTAATTAATAGAAGACTCGTGACATTAGAAAATAATTAAATAATTAAAAATTATTTAATTATGAAGAATGAAAGGGGAAATGATGAAGAATCTAAGAGTCACCGACCTTAGGACAATTTTTAGTGTCTACATTTTGCCCCTCTTGAGATGATGTTTGAGATGATGAGATTTGTGTCAGGTAACATCATTTCAAAGAAGCTAAGGTATGGATGGAGGAAAATGGATGATGATAGAAAGATAGGATGATGATGAAATAAGAGTGGGATGATAATGATATAAGAATAGGATGATGATGGGATGATGATGCCCCCTCGAGAGGATAGGTAGGCTGGACAAACACGGGTATGCTCTTGAAATGAAATGATAAAGAGGGACAAGATGAATGATGCAAGATAGGAAGTGGATGAAGGAGATGAATCATATGTTATACTACAAGAAGGTGAAAAACCATGATGTTTGATGTAACACTAGACATGATATACCAAGGTATAAGGACCAAGGTGACGATGTGTCTCGTGCCCCAACGTAATACAACCTTGTCTAGATACAAGATATGAATATTAGTTGGGAGTAATTTGGATTGGATGCAAATGCAAGATAAAAATGACAACACACACAAGCAAGCAAGCAAATATGCACAAATTATACAAAAACAAACAAGATATTTCCCCTGTCAAGATGCAAACCAATGAGTAATTGATTGATTGATTTTGATTGATGATGATAGTGTTGTCATTGCGGGGAGTGGCATATCCCTATATCAACAAAAGGATGATTGATAATTGACTGATTGACTTTGATTGATTGGGTTTACAACAAGATTAGAATCAAGACCAAAGGATGTGATTGGATAATTTGGTAAGATTGATCGACTTGATTAGTATGGACTAAGGATTGACTTGCATTTGGATTATTGTCTGGATTGATTCGATTTGAAGAAGTGGCTTGGAATGACATGATGAGTGATTTGATGATTTGATTGGATGAAAGGATGTGATGAATTGAATATAAGAATTGATGTGATTGGAATTATTTAGGTTGGAGCGATTTGATTAGAGGATTGATTGAATTGAGGAATTGATTTGCTTGGAATGATTTGATTAGAGGATTGTTTGATTGATAATTTGAAGACTGATTTGACATTGTTTTGGCAATTTGACTGATTTTGACTGGATGACTAATTGGACTATGTTGTTTGTTGGTTCACGATTTAAATGTCGACGTTTCAAATGACTAACTATGTTTGACTTATTTGACTGGGATGAAAAACGTTGACTCTAATTTGAGATTTTTGAGAGTTATTTGGATGTTTGTGTTTTTCAGATATTTTGATTTTTTTTTGGATTTTTGACATTTATGATTTTTGGATTTTTGACATGTTTTGATTTTTTTATTTTTGATGTTTATGATTTTTGGATTTTTGACATGTTTTGATTTTTTGGATTTTTGACATGTTTTGATTTTTTTGGATTTTTGACATGTTTTATTTTTTTAGATTTTTGACATGTTTTATTTTTTTAGATTTTTGACATGTTTTATTTTTTTGGATTTTTGAAATGTTTTGAGATGTTAATGGATGACAATTTGGGTAGCCTTTGTGCTAGATACCAATGACAAGGGAAAACCAAGTCTAGGTGCAAGAAGATAGATGTGATTGATGGATGGAAGGGTGGGTGATAGGACAAGGGATAAAAGGCTCATGATAGATGGATGGATGGAATGGATGTATGCATCATAAGAGAGCAAGGATGTGATCTCCAAAGACTATGTCGCATAGAAATAACATGCCCCATTCTAGGTACAATACTTAGGATTTTTCTTGACAAAGCATATGACAATAGGATAATGATAGGCTTGTTTGGAAGGATGAGGTATATCAAAAGATATCCAAAGCATGTTTCAACATTTTTCCCTCTATGTCTTCATCAAGATCAAAAGGAGAATGATGGATAAGTGGACTCAATATGATAGGTATGTATGATGGCTAAAGATGGTAGGTAGGATGGGAATGATATGACATGAAAATGATAGCTTGGATAGATAAGACATTGTTCCCCCAAGTGTAAGTGACATAGAAGATCAACCTACACATGATGCCTGTTTTCCAGGTTTTCATCATGGTACTTATCCAGGGCACCTATTTACCAGGTTTTCACCGTTGGACGAAGGGATTTCTCTTTACATTTTTTTTTCTTTTCATTTTTTGACTTTTTGACTTTTGAATTTTTGACTTTTTGGATAGAAGGGGAATATGGATAGGAGGGACTCAAGTGTCTAGTTCCATGAAAGGTGATAGTCCCACTAGAGATGGATGTCATCGCATGGACCATGTCAAATTTCATTATGCTCATAGATGTTGGTAAGGGATGACATGAGAGGGAGATGGAGTAGGTAGATGATGGATTATGATGTGGATTATGGAGGAAAGTAGTGGATTATGATGCAGATTAGGTAGGGAAGATGATAGGGATCATATGGGACTTATGCAAAAGATGAATAGGGAGGCTTAACCAAAAGCATGGACCATAGGAAGGTGGTGGGGGAGATATGTAGGATAATGAGTGAAGGGTGAGGAGATGGAGGTATGTGGAATTGTTGTGAAATGGAAGGGAACCATGACCAACGGTTGCAAACATTGTGATAAACATTGAATATTTTGATGTGGACGGGGTGTAGGAAGCAATGGAGATGTTTTCTTAGGAGGTGGTGGATGTAGTGCTTTAGGTACCCACATAGACTTAGTATTTTTATGATTTTTATTTGGCTTGTGGGATTTTTGTAATTTTTGAATAGAATGTGCATTTTGGATGGAAGGGGATGGTTGGGATTTTTGTGATGTAGATGCCTCATTTGACTTGTTTTCCTTTTCCTTAGGGACCCAAACCAATTTAGTTTTGGCCTTTACTTTTGGAGGTATGGGATTATATAACTTTTTGACTGTATTTTGCTTCAACTCTTTGCCTTTGTTCCCTTAAGAATGAGGACCCTTAGGATTTTTTACTTTATAGGTAGAGACATTGAATTTGTTGATTTTGAATCCCATGGGTATGGTGGAATGAGTGGAAGCTTCATGTTTATACAATTTGTGTATTTGTTGGTCATGATTAGGAATGTTATGGTATTTATGGATAAATGGATAAGAGGATTGAATGGTAGGGATATTAGGTGTTGGGAGTAATGGTGGTAAAGTGGATGGAGGGATATTAGGAGTTGGAAGTAATGGTGGAAAAGTGGATGGTGGAAGGTGTATGGTCACATGCTTTTGACATTTGTAGGATGATGGAGGAGGGATGACAACATATGTTTTAAGTGTATGATAGCACTTATGATGGAAAGTGGACTTAGAAGGCATGGAGGAAGTACCAATGTCTTGAGATTGGTGTCTTTGGGGTGTATATCCAAGGCCATAAGAGTGTGGAGGGAATTTGACATGGATGGGCTCCAAAATACCTTATTCATGAAGATCTAGACCTTTACATTGGTGGTTCATGTTTTGGAGTATGCCATGGACAATGGGACTAGGTGTAGGTGGAACACTAGACACGAGTTCCTTATTGGATGGAGAAAATGAAGCAAGGGAAGATAATGGTTGTTGTTGTTCTAAGGAGGAAAATTCATGAATGAGGGTGGAAAGACCAATAGGATATCATGGAGGACTTGCAATGGGGTCGATAATCACTAACTCATTTGACTGCAAAATTCGACAAAAATTTCTGACAAAATATGTATAATTTGATGTATTGTCGGGTACTTGTAAAATTTGATGTGTAATTTTCAATTTTTTAAAAGTTTATCCCTGATGTTCATTGAAATTTCGATGAACCTGGGTTTCATCAAAATTTTGACTAGTAGTTTTGTCAAAATTTTGATAAACATGAAAAATAAGAAAAAAATCAAATTGTGGCTGACATAAAGAAAAGTGAGTTCACTGATTTATTACGACAGTGTTTTTCTATACTTGTGAATTTGCTCTACTTGAGACAGTTTGTGGAGAACTAAGGATGATTTTCTTGGGAAAAATTAGAAAAAATTCAAGAAGATATCGCCAGGTTGAGGGTAGTCATTGTCTTTTTGCAGAATTCAGTTGTGAAGTCAGATTTGTAGTTCCAGGTTTGAAAATCATATTTTAAAGCAACATCTCATCATATTTCATTTTAGAGGTTTAGGGTTTTGAGAATTTCATGTCCAAATTTTGTTGTGTGGAATCACCATAAGATCACAACCAAGGAAAAGATTCTTGTGACTGTAATTATGTGATCCATAACTCTATTGGTCATGTGGCACAATTGTGCTATAACAAATACATGATGCATTCATGTGTGACCCAAGTTTAATGTGGCTATGTTGTGATAGAAATGGAGGTACTCATATAATTTAGTTAATTCAGGTTGTATAATGTAGGTTTCCATCATCATTGGGTGCATTTAGGTTGTCTCAAGTTTAACAGGTTACAATGTAATTATAGCATGATCCAAGATGATTACCTCTTGCTATAATAAAGAGCCTATAACTCTTGTTGATATGCAGAGTGGTTGTGTTATATCAATTATGTAGTGCATTCAAGCACAAACCATGTTTAATGGGCTATTCTAGACAGTGATCAATATTTTATAAACCTTATGAATGTTACTTAAAAGTGTATAGCTTAAACTACAAACCAAGTTTGTTACATACTTGAATGCAATCTTGGGTTACCACAAACTATAATAATTCGATTTGCTAATAACCATTATGGAAAGTATTAAAGCAAGACCCATGCTATATAGGATACATTTCCCTGATCAGGTTTACATACCTTAATGATCAAACACAAGCTTCCCACACACTCTAGGATACAATCCAAGATCATACAACAACCCTATCAAGACAACTAATTTTCTAACCCAAGATTTAAGGTTGTTTTTTAATACCAACAGAAGCATTGGTAAGAGCATGGTTAGGGTACAAACCCTAGGCCTCCGTGGAAACATAAACAATAACTCTAGCGGATTAGTGAGGTTGCAATACCAGAAAGATTAAGACATTGTAGCTAATAACAAAATCTTGCAATCTAAAGATTGTAGCCAATAACAAGCACATTATGTAGCTTAGTGACATTTGTAAATGCAATCTACGGTAAGAAGAATGACAGTCACTTGAGATGTGATAGTCAAAAAGAGGTTGAGTAGTGACAAGATAATAAAGCTCAAACTTTGCATAGTAAAGTAGAGATTTTAACACTGAGTTTCCTTACCCCCTTGCTGACCTTAAGGGTTTTTCAAATGCTTTTGGTAGTGTTAGACAAGGAAAATGCAATCAGGAAATGACTGTCCAAATGAAGTAACAGTGGTAATCATAGGTTCAATGTTTCTTCTTAGCCATTGTATAATGGAGGTAGTGGATTGCATGTTTGAGTAGTGTTTTGAGACTCATCAAAGATGGGAGAATAGTGAATAATACCTTGTGGACTGTGAAGTAGTGTCAATAAGGTTAAAGGATCTTAAGATCTACAATACCATGAAATAATGAGTCCCCTGTAGTAAGTAGGCAGTCTATAGGGCATAGCTTGATTTTATAGAAGGATGCCCATGAAAGGAATCTTCAAGTGATAGTGAGTGAGTTGTTTGAGATTGCAGTTGAGTGTGCAATACCCAGTCTTAAAGGAAGCTAGCAAAGCAGTAAATGTGCAAGAAAATCAAATCATAAACAACAAACAATTCACAATGTTATCTTGCATAATGCCTTGAGTTTGAAGACAAAAATATCATTGTATCTTGATGAAAGTGGTGACCTTAATGGTCAATCACTGGCAACCATGATTTTAAAACATGCTATTGTGCTTATGGAGGGAACATTTTAAGCAAGGTAGTGAGTGGTGATTTGGAACAATGGCAGGTATGAAGGACTTGCTTTATATGCATACTATGAAGTCTAGCTTAAGACAATGTTCTTAGAAGAGATTGAAGGTGGATTATGGAACTCAAGGGTTACCATGAAAAGGATTAAAGAAAAGACTGAGATCTATTTAAAAGCCACGGTCATGAAGATATTAAAGATGTCATATGTAAAACCCTAGTAGCTAGAGTAATGAATATAGTGCCAAAGAGGATAGTGTGTTGGGGCAGATTTAGGAGATCTCCACATTATCTAATTATAGGGAAATACATCATTTATTTATTTTTTTAATTAAAATAAATCATTCTAAACCCTATATAGGATACATTGATACTTCAAAAGCCTCTAAAGGAATTTAAGATTATGCAAATATATGTCAAGTAAATACCTAGATTACAAATAGTAGCAGGAACAATGTAAGATTTGTTGAACATAGTAGGAATGAGATAAGCAGCAATGAATCCTATGCCTCCTTTCATGCACATCTCATCGTTCTCTGTCATTCTTTACTGAAACACTTCTCCATTTTGGCAGTCTATGCTTGAAAATAATGTTTTGATGAAGGTTTTAGAGTATGTTTATTAAAATGAAAAATCCATTCTGGTGGGCTATGCCTGAAAATAAGATTTTGACAAAAGTTTTAGGGTATGTTTATTAAAGTTTTAGAGTATTTTGGCGGGCTATATTCTTGATTCCTTAAATGATTTATTCAAATGGATTGTGACTACATAAATGACTAACTATTTAGTCATTTTTAGTTGTTGTGACTAAATTTTTTAGTCACCTAGTCATTTATTTTCCAAATTCTACTAGTGTGTGCTTCCTTGTGCGATTAGGGCTCTCTCAATGTTGAGGACCCTAGAGATAAGCTCGTCATAAGAAATGACACATTGTATCTTTAACTAAAAGGATAAATCTGTATTGACATTAGCAATGATGATTATGACTTGTTGCTCCTTAGGAATGGGTCACTTGCTCTTACTAGCTCGCTACCTCCATCATTGTAGGAAGTTTGCGATCAAGTCAATATTCTGATTTTAGGAGTCTAATGGTTGGAAATCATAGTAAAATTAGAATTTAATAAGTTTTGGAATTAGCATTTTAAAGTGTTTTTTGGGGTCATTAACTTCAGACTATCTTCTCTTTTGCAGGGGTGGTTGCATGCCAAATTTTTTTGGTGTAAAATATCAGAATTATTAGATTTTGTCACCTGTTTATGAATAAAAATTATTGGAGTGTGAGTTTGATATTTTTTGAAGATCTAAATAGTCAAGCTTGGTAAAGAAAAATCATGTTAGATAATATTAGTCCAGAAACAAAATGAAGAGACAATTGATAGATTGTGGGCTAGATTGAAAAGAAAGGGTGATGAAAAATGTTATTGTCCTTGCAATAATTGCAAGGGCTTAAAGACGAGATGAATTTTAATCACAACAACTGAGAAACATTGTAGGCAGCATGGTCACGTTGAAGGGGGGCATGATTATCATCCATTGGTAAGTTCATTATATGTGTTTATATTGATTGAATTTGTAAATGTTTATATCGTTTTAACATTATATATATATATATATAATCACTTGATCATGATCATGGTTTATTTGTGTCTATCATTATTATAAAGGTGGGATACCCTAGGGCACATGATATGGATTATCACGGCCTAGAGAATGTGGTGTTACAAGCGGACGAACTGGTGCAGGAGCACCTAGGCTAACCTCCATTTTTCTTATCATTTTTTGCTTGTATCTGACACTAGCCAAGTAGAGGGTTTGTGTGTTTATTTTGGACCTTAGAAGGTCTTGCTTGTGTGTGGACTAGGTGAGTTAGTGTTAGAACTAAGGTCACCTTTTGGTCATTGTTTGTTGTTTTGGTTAGCTTAGCCTTAGTAGCTTAAAGTTTGGATTTGAGTTTCTTAATGTGGTCCAAACACATGTGAGATGTAGGAAGGATGATTTAAGACCATTTATGATGTTAGTTCTTCAAACTACTTGGCTTAGAGGTCCTATATTATTGTTGGCCTAATAAATGTAAAGATGCCAAAAATTGTCATGACAACATTGGAAATTTATTGTAAATGTTGCATGCAACTCGACAACCTTGGATTCCCTAAAAGCTAGGAGTGGGGGATCAACTAACAGGCCTAGAAACCTGGAGAATGGATCTAAGATCACTAAGGGCTCAGATCCAGATGAGGATGGGTAACCAAAGGTTTGGAAATAGAAAAGGGGCTATGAAATTCTGTGTCAACACCGCATTATAGTGTGACAGTGATAGAATACAAATTGAATGTTTTGATTTGATGTTAGACTAGTGTTCATAGGATAGTACTAAGACTTTTTCTTTTGGTCAGCAAGTTGATTTGAGTTAATTTAGTGTCTTGAATAAGTAAGTTAAGGTCTAGAGGTTTTCCTGGTCTTGTTCTGACCAGCTTGTTTATTTATGGCTCCCCCATGAAATCTAGTCACGGGATCTTCCTAAGGGTAGATGAATGTTTTAGGGGAGCCATTGGTCTGTATATATTTAGTGTTAGGAGTCATGAAGAGTCGAGCAGTTGTTTGTAATGTCAAAACCTAGGCGAGCTGAGAGTGCTCGGTTAGAGGTTTGACAGTGAGAATTGAAGAAAATAGGCAGGGGAGTGTAGTACAGTACGAGATAACCACAGTTCCAGGAGGAACACGAATAAGCCTTGATATGATAGAAGGATTGTGGAACTATTAATCCATTTGAGTGAGATTTGAGTAAGAAACTAGTAGGGTCCTACAAACTTGGCCTATTAGCCCTAAATGACCTAGACCTCCTCAAGACTAATTATGTCACCCAATTGGAGAAAGGTTTGGTGATCCTTCAAGATGAATCCAAATGGAAACACAGGGATGGTCTTCAAGATGTTTGGCACCCCTACAATCAATTCAATAATTTGTGTGTTGATGGCACTTAGAGTCTTCTAAGTGTAGGAGGAAGTGTTGAAGTAAACTAAGGGTGATTGTTCTTCAGGGTTAAGCACAAGGAGTTAGGCTCTTAGAGAAGAGTTAGACAAGGTCTTAGTTAATCATCTAAGCCTTTTTGAGATCCTAGAGGAGATTAGGATCCTAGGAGAAGACAAGAAAGGTCTTCTCAGTACTTGTGTAAGCACACCTCGAAGCACATACACCATATTGGTATCAGAGCAGGCTTGATCAGCCTTGTGATTGATGTTGCAACCCACTGAATCAGTAGGAGAGAATACACCAGAGGAAGATAAAACCATGGTGACTAATGTTGAGTTAGCCAAGAAGGTAGAAGAACAAGAAGAGGATAATTGGGTGCTAAGAGAAAGATTGTCCCAAATGGAGTGGCTCTTGGGTGAAGTCCAAGACAAAACTGATAAGGTCAAAGTTAAAATTGATCAAAAGGAAGAGAAAGAAGCAAAGGAAAAGGAATTGGAATTGGAGGAGGAAGCTCCAACACCTGACCCTATTCTTCTCGAAGAACCCTTCTTGAAGGCACTAAAGGCCTTAAGTGGCAAGGCTTTGGAAGGTGTGCCACTATTCAGTGGACAAATGGACCCAGATTCAGTCATGGATTGGATAGAAAACATCGAGAATCACTTTGAATGTGATGGTATCTCAGAGGCCCAAAAAGTCGTGGTGGCCAAGTCAAGGTTGAGAGGTTCAACACTCACATGGTGGAAGTTTGTGCAAAATGAAAGAGAAAAAGAAGGAAAGGGTCCTATAGTTACATGGAGGGGCATGGTAACTAAGGTAAAGCAGACCTATCTACCTGATGACTTTGAAGTCTAGTTGCATAGGAGGAGACATAATCTTAGACAAAAATATTTGGATGTCCAAGCATACACCGAGGAGTTCCAAAAGTTGTGCCTAAGATCAAAGGTGGTTGAAGATGAAAGCATCAAGCTAGCAAGGTACTTGAATGGACTCAAGTGGTCTATTCAAGAAGACATGAGTCTAGTGAACTTCAAAACCATCCGCCAATGTTATCAAATGGCCTTGAAGATAGAGGAGAAAAGCAAAAGGAAGCAAGAGCAAACCTCCAAGAGTAGAGGTAAAGGAAAAGAAAGTAGAGGACAAAGAGGTGGCTATGGTGGAAGGAGTTCAGAATCAAGGGCTCAAGGAGAAGTTAAGTACACTGAGCAGCAAGAAGGAAGCTCTAGTAGAGGTGGTAGAGGAATAGGCTCTAACTTTAGAGGAAGAAGTGGTGGACAAGGAAGAGGCAATTATTTTGCCAATATGAAGTGTTATCACTACAATCAAATGGGACACCCTACCTATAGGTGTCCAGAGAAGGGTAGTACTTCTCAAGGAGGTGATAAGAGAACTAATCTAGTTCATGATGAGACAAATGCAACAAAGAAAAATTCTAAGGTACCATTAAATTCAGAGGAAGGTGAGAACCTCATGATGAGGAGAACTTTGATCAAAGAGTCGGTTAAGGAGGAACCAAGCCAAAGGAGGTCCCTGTTTAGGATAAAGTGAAAAATGATGGGGAAAGTATGTAGAGTCATCATTGACTCAGGGTCTACTGACAATATTGTGTCAGAGGAAGCAGTCAACAAGCTAAAGTTGACAAGGATACCCCACACCAATCCTTACAAGGTCACATGGCTAAATAAAGGCCAACATGTCTTAGTAAATGAACAAGCATGGGTGGAGTTCTCAATTGGAAGGTACAAGGACAAAGTCTTGTGTGATGTGTTACCTATGGATGCATGTCACTTTCTCCTAGGTAGACCTTGGCAATTTGATCACCAAGCTATGCATGATGGAGCGAAGAACTCTTATACTTTCAAAAAGGATAAGGTAACATTCAAAATTCAGTCACTATTAGAAGATGTAGAGGTGAAGACAACAGGTCCTAATCTACTCATGGTTGGTGAAAAAGAGTTCTTAGAAGCCTTGGAAGAAGGAGGAGTTGGCTATGCATTAGTGTTAAGGCCAAGAGAGGTAAGTAATGACAAAGCAGCTAAGAAGCCAAAGTTACCTAAAGAGATACAAAATATGTTGCAGACTTATGAAGGCATTGTAAGCAGTGGACAACTAGCAGCATTACCCCCTAAAAGAGCCATAAGTCATAGGATAGACTTGATACTAGGGGCTACCCTACCAAATAAGGCAGCGTACAAGATGACCCCTCAACAAAATGAGGAAATAGCTAGACAAATACAAGAACTCCTAAACCAAGGTCTCATTAAAAAGAGCATTAGTCCATGTGCCATACCCACTATCCTAGCACCTAAAAAGGGAGGAGATTGGAGACTTTGTACTTATTCAAGGGCCATAAATAGGATAACCATTAGATATAGGTTCCCTATCCCTAGGATTGAAGACCTAATGGATTGTCTAGGTGAAGCTAAGTACTATACCAAGATAGACTTAAAAAGTGGTTATCACCAAATTAGGATACATGAGGGAGATGAGTGGAAAACAGCCTTCAAAACCAATGAGGGTTTATATGAGTGGCTTGTTATGCCATTTGGGTTGTCTAATGCCCCCTCCACATTGATGAGGCTCATGAATGAAGTCCTCAAAGACTACATTAGTAAATTTGAAGTGGTATATCTTGATGATATACTGATTTATAGCAAAATAAGAGAAGAGCATCTCAAATAGATAGAGTTGGTTTGCAAGAAGCCACATGAGGAGAAATTGATGATCAACTTAGAGAAGTGTGAATTCATCAAGATAGAGCTAGTGTACCTTGGGTTTGCATTATCACATGGCAACCTGAAGATGGACATTAGCAAAGTGGAAGCCATCCTCAATTGGCCTACTCCAAGGACAACAACAAAGGTAAGAAGTTTTCATGGCCTTGCTCAATACTATAGGAAGTTCATAAGACAATTTAGTGCTATTTGTGCTCCTATGTTGGATACCATTAAAGGAGGGATGAAAACTAGATTTGTATGGAATGAGCAAGCTAACAAAAGTTTTGAGTTTTTTAAGGAAAAGATAGCTACCCAACCTATTTTGGTGTTGCCAAGCTTTGAGAAGCTATTCACTATTGAGCGTGATGCGAGCAATGTGGCTATTGGAGTTGTTCTAAGCCAAGAGGGCAGACCGGTGGCTTTTCATTTAGAAAAGTTAAGTGAAGCCAAGAAGAAGTATTCTTCTTATGACCTTGAGATGTATGCATTGGTTCAGGCTTTAAGGAAATGGAGGCACTACTTGCTTCCCAAGGAGTTCATAGTGTATTCAGATAACCAAGCACTTAGTTTCCTGAATTCACAAGAGAAATTGAGTCACAAACACATGAAGTGGGTTGAATACCTGCAAGCTTATACTTTTAATATCAATCACAAGAAAGGAGTA